>JACBKR010000967.1:0-47894 GCA_014218235.1 Colocasia esculenta
TATGAATCATGAACACTTATGAAGTCGTTGTGAACTGTAAAGAAATCGTTATGACTCTAAAGAAATCGTTATGAATCATGACACTATGAAGTCGTTATGAACTGTAAAGAAATCGTTATGAACTCTAAAGAAATCGTTATGAATCATGAACACTTATGAAGTCGTTATGAACTGTAAAGAAATCGTATGAACTCTAAGAAATCGTTATGAATCATGAACACTTATGAAGTCGTTATGAACTGTAAAGAATCGTTATGAACTCTAAAGAAATCGTTATGAATCATGAACACTTATGAAGTCGTTATGAACTGTAAAGAAATCGTTATGAACTCTAAAGAAATCGTTATGACTATAGAGTCGTTGCGAGTTCTAAAGAAATCGTTATGACTATAGAGTCGTTGCGAGTTCTAAAGAAATCGTTACGGCTAGAGAGTCGTTGCGAGTTCTAAAGAAATCATTACGGCTAGAGAGTCGTTGCGAGTTCTAAAGAAATCGTACGAGGTCTAAAGAAATCGTTACGACAGAGAGTCGTTGCGAGTTCTAAAGAAATCGTTACGAGGTCTAAAGAAATCGTTATGACAGAGAGTCGTTGCGAGTTCTAAAGAAATCGTTACGAGGTCTAAAGAAATCGTTATGACAGAGAGTCGTTGCGAGTTCTAAAGAAATCGTACGAGGCCTAAAGAAATCGTTACGACAGAGAGTCGTTGCGAGTTCTAAAGAAATCGTTACGAGGCCTAAAGAAATCGTTACGACAGAGAGTCGTTGCGAGTTCTAAAGAAATCGTTACGAGGTCTAAAGAAATCGTTACGACAGAGAGTCGTTGCGAGTTCTAAAGAAATCGTTACGCTTCTCAAAGAAGTCGATGCGGTATCGATTTGTTTTGAGTTTTCCGGTCAAAGAGGAAATCGTTCTGCTTATCAAGAAGTCGATGTGGTATCGATTTGTTTTGAGTTTTCCGGTCAAAGAGGAAATCGTTCTGCTTATCAAAGAAGTCGATGTGGTATCGATTTGTTTTGAGTTTTCCGGTCAAAGAGAAAATCGTTCTGCTTATCAAAGAAGTCGATACAAAGACTTGGACAGAATGTGAGATGAGTCTTACCTGATTGTCTTGAACTTTCATTTTTCTTTTATTTCCTGTTCTCAAAGCTCAAGTAGTCCATTAGTACTATTTTGTTAATCATCAAAATTAATATATGAATAAATAATGAGATATTTATTATGGGGACAGTTTGGTCATCAATCTCCCCCTTTTTGATGATGACAAATATATACTAAACACAATGGTTCAGAACAAAGGTAGAAATGTGAAGAAAAGTCCATCTCAAGTCGACACTAGTCCAGAGCAGGTCGACACTAGAGAGCCTTCCCAGAAGGCCTGTTGTTCAGATAGCCAAAGCAGGTCGACACCAAATGCAGGCAGGTCGACACTAGATGGCTCTCCCAGAAGGCCTGTTTTTTAGACGACCAAAGTAGGTCGACACGAGATGAGATCAGGTCGACACTAGAGAGCCTTCCCAGAAGGGTTGTTTTGCTGTCTGGGACATGAGGTTGACATTGAATCATCTCAGGTCGACACTAGAGACGTCTCCCAGGGATTTGATTTGCCAGTCTGGGAGAGTGTGTCGACACACCTCATGGGCAGGTCGACACACTCCGGAATCTCTGTGACTTAAGATTCCTCCTAGACACGTGGCACCCTAGGGAGAAGGTGGATCAACATTAGATCATGTGCCCACGTACCCCAAGGGTATCTTTCGGATATTTAGAGTATAAATACCCTCCTAATGGGCACCCTTCCACAAGAGAATCTTCTCAGAGCCTCCAGAACCTGGTTGTGGCGGCAAGAGAGTCTCTCCTCCCTGTTTTGCTCCCTCTTGTGTGTCCATACCACAATTCACCCTTCTCCAAGCACAAGGATCGAGGATTGATCAACATGAAGCACTAGGATCAACTTCAAGGGAGCAGATCAAGTAGAAGCCAGCAATTGTGAAGCACTCAAGGAAGATCCCGAGATCAAAGTTGTAGAGCATCGGCCAAGGGACTTCAAGTGATCAAGATCCATCCAATTCTGCTTTTACAAGGGAGTTTTCTTGAAGAACAAGAACTGTCAACCTCATGTCTAAGTCTTTCTTTTTTCTTCTTGGCTATTCTAGAAATTGTGCATAATCGATTGCATCAATTTTTTGAATTGGCCTTAATAGATCAGATCATTGCTAGAGGATCTGGATGTTGTTGTTTCTGATCTAGCAAGTGATGTGAGCCTTGTGCTCAGGTTTGTTGAGTCGTCGTACTCAATTTGTGTGGTTGAGCAGTCTTGCTCAGAGTCTAGAGTAGTCTTGCTCTGGTAGTGTGTGAGTTGTCTAACTCAGTTGTGGAGTTGTCAGGCTCCAGTGTGGGTTGTGTTACCCAGGTTGTTAGTGGATCCTTACTGTGTGTGAGGGGTGGATGTAGGAGTCACGTGGTGTGATTTTCGAACCACCTAAAAACCTCTGTGCATTTGTCTGTTTGTGGTTTGAAATTCACTCTTCGTTAGATGAATGCATAGGATCGTTTAAATCCATCTAATCAACCTGTTTACACTCAAATTGCTTAACTCACTTAATCTCTCTTCAGATCATTGAAATTTGCTTTCAATCTAACTCTGATTCAAAGGTTTTTCAAAATTAGTTTAGCTTCCGCATTAGTTGGCATAGATCTATTCAACCCCCCCTTCTAGATCTTGTCCACACCTTTTATCGACCCTTCAATTGGTATCAGAGCGGGTTTACACTTGATCTGATCTGAATAGTTTCTGAGTATTCTGTGTTGCTTGTTTGCTTGCTTGTTTGTTTTGCTGAGTGTTTCCTTCCTTGCACCATATGTTTAATTAAATGGATTCCAGAGGATTCATAGCTGAGGGTCATTCCATAAATAGGCCACCATTCTTTAATGGAACGGACTACTCTTATTGGAAAAATAGAATGCAAGTTTTTCTAAGAGCCCAAAATTATGAAATCTGGAAAGTAGTGGAGGTAGGTTCTATGAAAACTAGGGAGAAGAAGAAACCTGGACTAGGGAACAAATAAGAAGAGCTACATTGAATTATAGTGCCATGAACATGATTCAATGTGCTGTTCACCCCAAAGAGTACTCAAGAATTTCAATGTGCAAATCTGCCAAAGAGATGTGGGATAAACTTGAGTTACTCTATATGGTAACATCTCAGGTTAAAGAAACCAAGGCTAATATACTTGTCTCTGAATATGAATTGTTCATGATGAAGTCTAATGAGACAATCTCTGAAATGTTTGCCAAGTTCTTGATCATAGTCAATGGACTAAAGGCCTTAGGGAAGGACTACACTGATGCTGACTTGGTAAGAAAGATTCTACGCTCACTCTCTTCAATTTGGCACACAAAGGCCACTGTATTGAAGATTCTAAAGATTTGTCCAAAATCTCTTTGGATGAATTAATAGGATCTTTAATGACATATGAAATCAACTTAATGAGAAATGAAGAGCACATAATCAAAACCAAGCCAGTAGCATTAAAGGCCTCATCTAGTAACAAGGACAAAAGTCAGGATAAAACCAGTTCTGATGAGTCTGAGTCAAATGAGGATGAAATTGTCCTCATGACCAGGCAATTCAGAAAATTCTTGAAATATAGAAAAGGAAAATTTTCTGGTAAAAAGAAATACTCTTCAGGTAAAAGAAACACTCCTTTTCTAATGCAAACTCTAACAAGAATAAAAAATCTGACGATATTGTCATTTTCTACAGGTGCAACAAGCCAGGGCATATGAAGGGAGATGTCCTGAGAACAAGAAGGAGAAGCACAAGAAAATTCACAAATTCAAGAATCCGAAGGCCATGGTAGCCACTTGGTCTAATGAGGACACAAGTGAAAATGAAGAAGAAGAAAAATCCTCAAGCTCTAGAAGTGAGGAGATTTGCTTCAGGGCAAACAGCTCAGATGGAAAGGTAAGCACATCTTTCGAAGACTTTTTAGTTGAAGATTGGCAGGATGCATATGCTAAATTAGTAGAAATATATTTTGAAATGAGAAAAGAAAATAAGCATCTCAAAAAGAAAATTGAAAATATTTATCATAACCAATCTTCAAACAAAAGAATTGTGAACAAGAGAATGAAGTAACAGAACTGAATGAAGAAAAAGAAAATCTTCTGAATCTGATTGATGAACTTAAGCTAGCTTCTCAAAAGGCCACCAATGAATTCAAAGACTTATCTGAAAAGCTGGAAAAATAAATCAAGATAAACAACAAAATATTGAAGAAATCAAAATATTGGAAAACCAGCTAAGACAAAAAGATGAAGTCATTGAAACATTCACAAATGGCAAAGATAATTTGGAGGCCTTGTTGGAACAAATATGAAATCAATCTCTCATAGACTAGGGTTTGATAAACAAAAATCTAAGAAAGACAAATCCGGTGAAAAGAAGGATAAAGCACCACTAATCAAATTTGTAAAGGGCCTTAGTCTTGAAAATACAGAAGTCAAACAAAAATCAAGCAAAACACGAAAAAGTCCAAAAACTCAGAACAAAGACAAGGCAACTAGGTCGACACAATCTCCTAACAGATCGACACCAGTCCACAAGAATAAGGCTTCTGTGGCTGTAGTGTCGACACCAGTCGAAGAGAGGTCGACCTGCTCAACACCAACTAAGATAAACAACAAAATAAAAAATTCAAATAAAAATTTGAAAAATAAGAAAAAGTCAAAGGAAGTCATTCATGAAGAACCTTGGACCTCCAAGACAGCATATCAAGCTGATGGACAATTCTTGGAGCCAATGGTATAACAATCCATGTTGGTATCATCCTCAATTTTTCTATCCAAACTTTCTGATGTACCAAAAAAATCCTTGGATTCCACCTCCTAATCTGAATTCTCATGCTCAAATGAAAAACACCCCTCCTACCAAAAACTATGGTGTTTTCACTCCTAAAGAAAAGAAGAAAATGAAAAAGTTAGAGAACACCAATGTCATAAAACCAAAATAAAAAACAAACCAAATTTGGATAAGAAAAGATTTGATGAAAATGTTCAAACATTCTGATGGTCCCAACACTGTTTGGGTACCAAAATCTTCTCTTCATTGATTGATCTTGCAAGAAGGTCGTGCACCCAATTCAAATATGTGGTCCTTGATAGTGGGTGTTCACGACACATGACAAGAGAAAGCTAATTTTCTTTCCTGCTAGAGAAGGAGGGAGGTTCAGTAACATTTGGAGGTAAAAATAGGAAAGATCATAGGATCTGGAAAGGTTGGTCAAACTTCTCAAACTCTGTTGATAGTGTTTTATTAGTGATGGTCTTGATTACAACTTGCTCAGTATCAGCCAACTATGTGACAAAGGTCACAAAGTTGTGTTTGAATCTGATTTTTGCAAAATAATTGATTCATCAACTGATAAAATTATTTTTTTTGGAAAAAGGGAAAACAACGTTTATATGATTGACCTTAATAAAAACTTTTCTGAAAATCTTTGCTTTCTTGCAAATAAAGATGAAATTGCATGGACTTGGCACAAAAGACTTGGCTATGCAAGTTTCAGAACAATGAATAAATTGTTAAGGTGAATTGGTAGGGTCTTCCTGAATCTTTCTCTAACATTGAAAGTCAAGTTTGTGGGATCTGTGCCCAAGGAAAACAACAAGGAAATTTTTTAAGACTTCAATGAAGTACTCACATCTAGGCCACTAGAACTACTCCACATGGACCTTTTTGGACCAACAAGAGTTCCAAGTCTAAGTGGCAAAAGATATGGGTTCGTAATCATTGATGATTTTACTAGATTTACTTGGGTTATTTTTGTCCCACAAAAGTGATTCTTGCCTTGAGTTCAGGAAATTCTGTACCACTGCCTTAACAAATTATTCATATAAAATCAAAAATATTTTGACTGATCATGGGGTGAATTTGAAAAAACAATCTTTTCTGATTTGTGTGCTGAATTCATATATTCCACAAGTTTTCTTCACCAAGAACTCCAGAACAAAATGGAGTTGTGGAAAGAATGAATAAAACTCTTGTAGAGATGGCTAGATCCATGCTCTAAGAAAGTAAGTTGCCCAAATCCTTCTGGGCTGAAGCTGTAAACACAGCAAATCACATTCTAAATAGAGTCTTGATCAGACCAAAAATCAGAAAAACCCCTATGAATTATTGAAAAACAAAAAGCCAATTGTTTCTTATTTCAAAAACTTTGGGTGCAAATGTTATGTACACAATAATAATAAAGAAAATGTTGACAAGTTTGAAGCTAAAAGTCAAGAAGCCATCTTCCTTGGCTATTCTGAAGTGTCAAGAGCTTTCAGAGTATACATTTTGAAAAAACAAACTGTTGAAGAGTCTTCTCATATTATATTTGTTGAAAATTCATTTTCAACTAACACTTCTAAATCTTGCAGGGAAAAACAAGACAGTGAAGAGGATGACTTCATTGTGGACTCTTCACCAACTGTGAGGAGCTTGAAGACTGCGGTGAGAACTTGAACAACAATTCACCATCTTCAAGTGGAACAGGTAACATTGCTCCAATTGAATACCCCTCAACAGGTAACTACTGAACATCGAATCTTGAGAGATCACCCTTTGGATAATGTAGTTGGTAATTTACATGATAGAGTTAGGACTAGATCTTCATTCCTGCATGCTCTTGAAGAAGACCCACTAGCTCTAATTTCCCAAGTTGAACCAAAATCAATGATGAAGCTTTATCAAGTTCTGATTGGATTAATGCCATGCATGATGAACTTCATCAATTGAAAGAAATCAAGTTTGGGAATTAGTACCTAGACCTAGTGACCAAACAGTCATTGGCACTAGATGGGTTTTCAGAAATAAATTGAATGAAAATGGTTAAGTCATAAGAAATAAAGCTAGGCTAGTTGCAAAGGGGTATAATCAAGAATTTGGGATTGACTTTGAAGAATCTTATGCCCCTGTAGCTAGACAAGGAGCAGTTAGGATTTTCCTTGCTTTTGCATCTCCATGAAATTAAAATCTATCAAATGATGTGTTAAAAGTGCATTTCTCAATGGATATTAAAGGAAAATATTTTGTTGAACAACCTCCTGGATTTGAAAATAAAAATCATCCTAACCATGTTTTCAAGCTTAATAAGACTCTCTATGGTCTTAAACAAGCTCCAAGAGCTTAGTATGACCGTTTGAGTTCTTTTTTGCTTGAAAAAGGATATTCTAGAGGTAATGTTGATCAAACTTTGTTCACAAAAACAGTCAAAAAGGAAATAATTGTAGTCTAAATTTATGTCGATGACATAATATTGGATCAACCAATAAAAGCTTGTGCAATGAATTCTCCAATCAAATGAAAAATGAATTTGAAATGAGTTTAATGGGAGATCTAAAGTTTTTCTTGGGATTACAGGTTAACCAAACACATGAGGGGATTTTCATCAGTCAAACCAAATATGTAAGACCCCGGATTTTTTTTTTTTACTCTCTTTATATATCTGTATGTATGTGAAGGTGTGTTGGGTGTTCGGTTGTTGTGTGCTTAGCATGCGTAGTTCATTGTGCCTACTATAAGTTTTATCTTCTTCTGAACATGAGCATGTGCGAATATCTATATATGTATACATAGGTGTATATGATGATTAATGTGGAAGTAAACAATTAGCTAATTAGAGGTGTATTATGAATACCAAGAATCTCTGACCTAGGATACTTGAATAATACTATGCTTGTACTATCTTAATATTGAAGAATATCCTATACTACCTATTTCATGGAATTTTGTACGAGAGTGTATGAAGTACATATGTGTATGTACGTATGTATGTTATCTTGTGCGTGTGACAATTCTATACCTAATTCTACATGCATAACACCTTGGTGTATTTGTGTATGCATGATTAGTTGTGAGCGTTGCTCATTTGCATGGTTTAACTAATGTGAATATTGTATTTCGTACATGCATATGCATAAAGAGTTCAAGCATGGCATGTGTAATTAGTGGTTTATATTGAATTCTATACTCCTCAAGAATAACATGCATGTATTTTTATGATATTTAGGTGAGAATAGTCAATGGGCTAAATTATGTATAGTACATATTAAGGAATCCTATGCATATAGTACTTAAGCAATGTTAGGTAAAGTTGTGTAAGTTAATCTAATTACCGGTGCGCATGTTGTATCCATCTATTCCAAGCATAATGTACATAAGTATGCTACACCCGTGTGTGTATACTATATATATGTCAAATCAAGTGTGTGTGTGTACGAGGACTATTTTATCGAATAGATTATTCCTAGCTAACATAATTCATATCACCTCCTAATGATTTGCGAAGCCCTCATAATTCCTGTCATTTACTTTGCCGGGTGTTGAGTCACACTTATGTAAAACATCATGTACGCATAGGTAGATATCTACGTACATCTATCTTAGTGTATTTAGGTATGCTTGTGTATGCCCAAGTATGAATGATATTGATTGCCTGGTATGGTAATATACATGTTACACCTTATACATTGTATGATATGTAGAGTAAGCATAGTTTCTGCATGTTTTAAGTTCTGGCCGAAGGGCCAATCAGCGTCAATGTGTTTATATTAAATATAAATAAGGTTCTGTTCCCGCTTATATTTATGAATATGTTGTTTACTTGTTCTTGCATAAAGGGCGTGCATGAAAATGGTGCATATTATAGATATAAATTTGCATGGGTATATGCGAGGATGTATACTATTATCGTAAAGATAAGTAATTGGCTAATTTTGAGCATAAAGTATCTATTTAAATACTATGCAAGTGCTACCTAAATATTGAAGTATACCTTATATTGCCCATTTCATGAATATTGTGTGCGAATATATGAAGTGCAAATGTGTATGTACGTATGTAGATATCATATGCATGTGATAATTGCGTACTTAATTTTACATATGTAACACCTTGGTATACTTAGGTATGCATGAGTATACTTGGTTATAAATGTTGTTCATTTGCACGGTGTAGTCAATGTGTACTTGTACCTTGTACATGCACGTATATATTATATATATCAAGTGCAAGTATGATAGGTGTGTTTAGTAGTGTATATTGTAATTCTATAAACCTCATGTACGCATAGGTAGGTACCGGCGACATCTTATCTTAACTGTACTTATGTATGCATGGGCATGTCTAGATATAAATGTTATTGATTTGTTAAGTGTAGTAAGATACATGTTATACTTAGATGTTGTATGCGTGTGTAGATATTATGTGCGTATTATTATTATCTTGATGTATCTATGTATGTATGTATAGGATTAATAGTAAATATTAGATGGTTACCTGGTGTAATGGTGTATACACTATACAGTATGGGTTTCATGTGCCTATATGTGTGATTAAGCATGGTTCTGCATAACTTAGGGTTCTGGCTGAAGGCACATTGGCGTCAAGCCAGGCCGTTGATCCAGTGTCAGCGTCCAGACATGGACGCCAACACTAACTCCGGCGTCCAGAGATATGGACGTCAATATCTCTGACCTGCATGCACAGCAGAGCTGCAAGCTTCTAAAGCAAGGCAAGCCAACCATTGGGGATGTTCCCAACGGCTCTGAAGGGTGTCCTATCACCCTAGTGAGGGGAGAGAGACTCCCTTAAGTCTGAACCCGAAATGGCTCTCCCCACTCCTCACTTCACCTGCAAGAGGAGAAATAGAGAAAGAAAAACCCTAGAGAAAGTCTGTGAGAAAAACCCCTTTAGCACCCCAAATCCGACCCCCCTGGAGGTTGATCCGGCCATCTACTGCGACAAGAAGGAAGCGGAGCAAAGGAGAAGGCCTACCCATCATCCCCCTGCTGTGGAACTCACCCAGGAGCCCGAAGGAAGGCGATCTAGAGGGGTTTCTGAAACTTCTTGGGACTGCCCAAGGAGGTCTTCACCAAGCCATAAATCCCTTGGAGGAATTTGTGAAAGGCAAGTGACCTATCTATGGTGTCCCCGTATGAGTCTAGGTGGGTTTTGCTATTTTTATGGATTTTTCCTCGAGTCCTAGACCCTCCTGTTCACCCAAGATTCAGAGCTCGGGTCTGTGTTTCTGCACAGACCTGGTTCGACGGCAAGGTCCCGGACCCTGTGATGAGCTTGGCGTCCATCGACCGTGCCGCTGACCCTGAGTCAGCGGCCAGAGACCGCCGTCTAGTTCCTCTGGACAGAACAGTGAGCTGTTCTGTCCTCCTTATGCATTAATTTCGGTTATTTTTCTGTGATGAGGATTATGGTAAACTTATACTCTATGTATATCGTTCGTTGTGATGTGTGGATGAATGTGGTGTGATGGTGATGTGGGATAATGGTATCTTTTAAACTTGTGAGCATGACTTGTAGATAATCTTGCAAATCCTTGTTCATGATTTGAATTAGTATGAATGCCTTGGTTTTAGTCTAATCATGAAGATCAGTGGGTCAGCATCTGTGTTTACAAATTTTGGTAACTTATCCATGCTTGTGCAATTTGTAAATAAGCTCGGTTCGGTAAAAGTAGAAGCATGCAAGAATGGTTTGTAGGGTTCAATCCATAGATGTATGAATTAGGGTAATTTGTATCCTAAATTCCTGCATATGTTAGTAGCTTATATTTAACAGCAAGTGGCTAATTACAAGATGTGTTAGACCCCATGTTAACTTAAGTTGTTAATAGCATGCTAATTAGGTATTTTATTTTCTGTAAATCCGATTTAGCTCAGAAAAATATGAAAATTTGAGTGTATGATCTTGAACCCGAAGACAGCATGTGGTTAAAATTTCAGGTCGTTTGGATCAGTAAATAAAAAGTTATGTATTTTCATGTGAAATGTGATAATCTGCGTGCATTATCGTAATGTGATTAGTTATTGTCTAAAACCAACTTGATTGGTGAATTTACTGTGTTAAACTCCTGTAATCTGTAGTAGCATGATTAGGAGAAAAACAAAGACGCATTGTGCATGAGAAAATGAAGGAAATGTGAGTGTTATGTGTAAAACACATGTTAAAACTCGATATGAGTAAAGTGTAAAAGTTGTGCCTATGTGACAGTGCTACCCTAGAGGCATCGGGGGCCGTATATAGAAAATCCCTATAGAAGGCTCCATGTGATATAAGTTTGTCCCAAGGCATTGGGAAAACCCGGAGGTGGACAAGTACCACTGGATAGGTGGAGAGGGCTTCTCCCGTCTGCGCAGTTACCAAGATTCACCGCTGTATTGCCTAGGTGTGAGTATGTGTATGAGTTGTGTCATGTGTTGTGTTATGAGTTGTGTTGAGAGCTGTGCTAAGGAATGAGCACGAGCTATGAGATATTTGTTAGTGTCTCTACTGGTGGTTAGGACTATATGTCATGGCAAATCGTTTAAGTAATAAAAAAGAATAAAGTGTGAACTATGTGAACATGGCACGTGGTAAGTGCCCAAGATGCACGTGGTAAGTGCAATCGACGTGATATGTGATAAGTGAAAGTGGAAGAGGAAATGATGTAGAAATGAGTAAATTGTGTAAGTGTGAACATGTGTACATGTCAAATGTTAAAAGCGAACAATGCGAACGAGTAAGTGTGCAATCATGTGAAACTGAAAATGCGAGAATATGTTATTGAAACCCATGTGAGACAAATCTGAAATCATGTGAAATCAGTGAATTTATGTTATTATCATCATGTTATATGTGCAAAAACGTCTAGGATCCATGTTAGGGATAATTGGAGAAAACGGGTACAAGATAGCATGATTGTTTGTTCACATGATATGTTTTAAGCAACGTTGTAGCTCTCATGTGTAGGTTTACAGCCATTGAATCATGTGAAATCAGCAACCTAAAGCATGTAGAAATGTCTATGTATTTGTCTAAAAACATGTAAGATCCATGCTAGTTGTGTTTCCTTTCATGTGTGCACAATGTTCATGCTAGTAGCTCTCATGTCTTGTTTCTTTAAAGACAAGTTTCATAAGTAAATTGAATAGAGAGCATGTGATAGGTAAATTTTATTCCTACAAAATCTGAAAGCTGATCCATGTATAAACTTGTAAAACTTTAATGATAGGTTAAACCTTGGAAATGACTAGTATGCCATGTTTTGAAAATTGTAAATGTGCATGTAAAACCCCTATGACTTATACGTGTATGTTATGGGTAGTGTTTTGCTGAGTCTTTGGACTCACCCTTGCTCGGCGTACAGGTTGACAGGTATCGTGCACTAGAAGGAAGCGTGACGAGGATCATCATATAGAAGACTATTTTGTGGAGCTGTACCAAGTTGTACTTTCTTTTGCACAAAAAGGATTATTGTATGAACAATATTTGGACATTGTAGTTCTCTTTATTTTGTATTAATGTGGACATTGTCTTTCCATTTCGCTATTTAGATTGTGGGATGTGTGTTGGTGATGGATTAGAGTTGAGTTGTTTATTTTATTCCGCTGTACTCTATTGCTATCCAGTACAAATCAACCTATTGACCAGTGTTGGGTACATGTCCCACTGTGGACGACGCCCTTTTTACCGATGGGATTGGTATAATCGTACCGGTATAGAAGAGGGTCGTACACGTGGTTTCCGGTAAAATCCTGAGACCGCAACATAGCCATAATAAGGAAGCGACAGGGTGTTGTCAGGTCGGGGTCAGATCGCGACAGGCTCATGTAAGGAAGGCGACAGGTCGGGCCCAGACGGCGACACAGGTGTGTAAGCATTGCGACAGGGAAGTCAGATCAGACAGGTAGATAGCGACAGAGCGTATGTCGCCTTGAGAAAGCGACAAGGGGTATGTCTCAATCAACCCTCTGAAAGCAACATATCGGGCCGTCGCGTTCACAGGGTCCGTGCCTGGCTTGGACAGAGCAAGGACAGTGCCTTGGATTGCGGACCTGTCTTCCTTCTTTTGACATAGGGTTGTTCTAAAATAGAGAACAAATTGCACGGTGCGTGAAAAATAACGAAACCAGTTTTAAAATAACCTAGACATACTAGGGTACTTCCAGTAAATCGGAATTGAACAATAAAGCGGTTTCGATAGATTTTGATCACGGGGAACACAAGGTCAGACCAAGGGTAACTTGAAGACGTAGTTTTATGCAGTAAACCTCTTAACGTGCTTATAACTCTCTAAATAACGAGATTTAGACAAAACGTTCAACATGAAACCTGACGAGGACAACTAGTAGAAACTTTCATGTTATGAGTTTTCTCTAATTCGGTCTTAAAACATGTGCAACATATTAAGAATGAGAAAAGGTCTAACAGTGCGCGACTTTGGCAAAACGCTTATAATTCAAAATCTACTAAATGACATTCGATGAAATCAGTGGGAAATGAAAGTAACTTGATGCTCTACACATTGGTATAGTATAGTTAAGATTTGGCCCGAGAACCTACCTTTTGGTTGAAGAAGTCCCGTTATTCCAGAAAACCGTGTTCAGACCACTTGGAGAAAACGCTTACTACTCCGTGTTATACTGCATGGAATGGGCATTCCACTTGGGTTAGAACGTAGACTTGACCCTCTTTCCAGGGGTATAGGCCTTGCAAGGGTTGGTTATGTTTGACTCACCTTTGGTCAACTTCAAGAGGGTGGTTTGTGCAGGTCGCAACAGACGAGAAGGGGAAGAAGAACAGCTTCTTGTGGTCGTTCCACAGCTCCTCAGCCACCAAGAGCTCCTCCACATGACCCTAGCAAGTTCTAAATTCGTTCCTAGGGTTTGGGTGAAGAGTATTAAGTAACCATGGTGTTAGGAGTCCTATTATAACTAGGAAAAGATGATTTCGGGTTGGCATGTTTGGTTTCCTATTTTTGATAATTTCCTCCTCCCTTTTAGTGTGTGAGGCATTAGGAAATCTCCCCTCATAGTTAGGCACGAATTGGGTTGCCATGATGCGTGATTGCATCCCAATTCAACTCAAATGCCTCTTCTAATTTCAGCCTATTTAGAGTTACGAATTTCTATGCATTTTCTTGCTTCATTTGATTTTTGGGTCATATGTGGTCCATTGGCCCAATTAAGATATTGGGTCATTAATATTAATGTCGGAAGTCTCCCCAACACTTTATTTAATTTTGATTGCGTCGTATTTCCGTGTTAATGGTTTCCGACTTGTTTCCTTATTTAGATAATCGGTCACAATAACTCTCAAACCTAGCCCAAATGATTTTATTGAACCAAAATTTCTGAGGGGTCATTATAGGATATTATTTGAAGTCTCTATATGATTTTTATTTAATTTCTGACTCATCCACGTACGTGTGATAATGATTTTACGACTTATTCATGAATTACGATAATAAGTCGCGAAAACCTTAAAACTTGGATGATCTGATTTTTCTTGGCACAAATTTCTTTGTGAAACATTAGTAATAATGTTTAGGGTTGATTTATAATTTTACGAAATTTTCCGATGTGGTTTTAGCACATACGATAATGGTACGTTGTTTTAAATACTCTGTATTATGGAAATTATTTATTTCCATCTATTTGATTTTTTATGTAATTAAAATTTCCGGGGTGCTACACCTCCCCCACTAAGAGAATTTGGTCCCCAAATTCATAGATCATTAATTGGATCCGATAATTATGATCCATGAGTTGGTTCCAGATTTAATTCCTCTAACTTGTTTCATCATCATGGATGCTAGTCAACATCTACACCTATGGCCACCCATATTCTCATTTGGTTCCTTCCACTCTTGTTTTCCTTCCACAGTTGTTATAACTCCATCTTAATCCTCCAGTTGGAGCTAGGGTATAACCACTAGTATTCCTTTTCTAATTTCTCTTAATGATCTCCCCACTTGAAATGTACTCATAAGAAAAGCATCTTAAGATCAGTCTATGGGTTAACAATCATACCTCCTTCCGGGAGCTCCGCTTGTGTTACTGCATCACGTGTCCTTGATGCTTTACCACTCCTTAGTTCCTTCCAGCTTGGTCTTTTAGCATGGGACAGTTGGGAAGGCGGTGGTCACGATTTCCACATCGCAGGCAAGCTCCTGCCTTCTTCCAGCTCTTTGCTCTATGTCCAAGCTTGTTGCAAAAGTTACAATATTCCACCGTCTTTGTTTCTTCTACCTTGATCTTTTTCTCCATGCCATAGTCCTTCCCAGTGGTGCCTTTTGTGGTTGTAGTTATTATTGTGTTATTGGGGAAGTTCCAGTTGTATCGACTGCTCCCCTTTTATAAAGGTCGGCTTTGAGATGTCCTTTCTCATGCCTTCCACCTTAGCATAGTGTCTTCTACCAGCTGAGCTCTTTGGACCATCTCAGTGTAAGTTGAATGTTGTGTGGGTCGAGCCTTTCAATGAACATGGGCCTGAGTCCATCCATGAAACGGTTGGCTTTCAGCCTTTCTGTGCCCACAAGATGTGGGGCATACACTGCCAGACGAGCAAACTGAGCTTCATACTCAGCCACAGACATGCTCTTTTGTTTTAGTGCAGCAAACTCTGCTGCCTTCTTCCTCCTTCACTCTCTCAGAGAAATATTTTTCCCCGGAATATCTCCAGGAATCCGGCCCACTCTAGTTCTGCTATGTTTGGTAGGTGGGCCCGTGGCCTTCCACCATGCTCGAGCATCTTAGTAAATTGGAAAGTGGCCAGTACCACCTTCTCTATTAGGGCATTGCATTACTTGGAAGATCCTTTCCATTTCTTCCTGCCAGTTTTCTGCCTCGTTTGGGTCAGGGGATCCAGAGAAACGAGGAGGGTTTAAACTCCTGAAATTCGGTGCAGATCACCGGCTCCATTCCTTGCAGCTGCAGCCTGATTTCCAGCCTGAACTACATTTGCAGGGCCTGCGTAAGTCCAGCCACAGTGTCTTGCATAGCTGCCACTGGTTGTGAGCCATTGCAGTTGTGTGAGAGTGTTATGGGATTCCAGAGAAAAAGGATGAAACAATTAATGTCTCCAGAAATTATAGAGTTAATGGGTAGGAGTGTTTAATTCTTTCTAAAAATTTCCCAGTCTCTACCCATTCTCACCAGGAATGTATTTAATTTTTTCATGACCAGGTTCCATAGGTATCTCCTATCCTAAGACCTCCTATTTAGTATTCATAGGCTCTGATACCACTAAACTGTCACGTCCCGAGAATACACAGCGGATATTATTAATTAATTGATTCGATATTTCGAGACGTGGACAGTCGGCAAATAAGCCTCTAGCTAGCACACACTAAATGTGTATCAACACAACATCAGAATAGGGCCCAAATGTGAATTCAATTATAAATTGTATTCAAATCTCATATTTGTCTTAGATAAACTAATACAGGACTAAGACTCAATAAAAGTAAAAGTACATACCTCACTTCCTACTACATTGTTCTAACACTCAAAATAAACTAACTATAGATAGACTCATGTTTGGAACGCTCTTCACTCGGACGCATTCCCATCCTCGACTTGCTCTTCCTCTTGCACTTCATGGTCACCTAGATTGGGTAAAAGCAGGGAATGAGCAAACTAGCCCAGTAGGATTTATATCTCAATGTGCGGGCAATGATATAAGTGATTAACATTTTAGAACTAGGCAAGTACGATGATATGCAAGTACGAATAAAACACGTTTAAAACATGATATATAAAACAAGCTAGAGAGAGAGATCATGATAGAACAAGATTGATGTACAAGATGACAAGAGAGAATTAGAAATAGATCACTTTGTACAAGCACGCAAGATATCATGTAAATTTGCAATAAATGCAGGATGGCCATATCACGCAAGCAAGCAAGCAAGCACGAGAGTACGATCAAGTAACACTAATCAGGCACGTAGACACTAATGTACACTGAGAAAAGATCCATCAAGAATGTACACTAGGTCACGTGTATGTGGTATTGTATCTATCATTCAACACGCACGCACGATTTCCCAGCGCAGATGCAACGCCAGTAATCATTATACCACATGGTTAACAGTATATCTATGACTCACCGTCATTGGGGCTAGATTGGAACCCTTGGACACACGCCGTGCCCTGTCAGCATCTCACTTAATTTTTAATGTAGATACCCACAGTCATTTATAATGGCCAATGAGAGTTTCAATAAGTAAGCATGTGTAATGTCATGTTCATGATGATGAGGAGAACAAGTAGTAAGTAATGAACATGATTCACGAGTACAATGGTCAAGAGATAAATTCGGCAGCATAACGGTACGATTTATACTTTCGTTCAATCTTTACATTAATGGCTTTAGTCCAGTTTGTAAGTCTCACTCACGAGAACAAGAAGAGAAAGGAAGTGCACGCTATCTCCAGGGAACTTCAATGGTACAACCACTCGTCGGCCATGTGGGAATCCATGGTCAGGGGAGATTTACGGAGGCCTTGGTGAAAAGGTCGCTAGTCTACCGATTCGGAATGACGGTAGAGAGTTTCCAATTTCCCAAGAAAGGCTACCTAACAATGCTAGTGTGTAGTGCGGTACGCGTGTCTCAATTCTCAAACCATCGGTCTCAAACTCGCAGGAAGCACTTGACAATATAACATGGAAAAAACTATGCACTTTAACTCATCATGGTTTGCAAGATTTTATGATAACTCTTATCATTTAAACATGGTAGAACAGTAGGAAGATTAAATCACAAGAACATGAATGGATCATAACATTAAGGAGCACTTAGAATAGCATCCATGTAATTAAAGCTTTTTAAATGGGTTAATCGCTTTTAAGCCATTAACAACAATCATGTAATGATCAGACCCAAGACAGGTAACTTACACAGTAAATATCACATTTATACAGACCTCAGGTATATGCGGAAAACTTTGTAAGAAAACACGTGGTTTCCGATAAAAATCCTGAGATCGCAAATAGCCATATAAGGAAGGCGAAGGGTGGTCAGGCGGGGTCAGATCGCGACAGGCTCATGTAAGGCGACAGGTCGGGCCCAGACGGCGACAGGTGTGTAAGCATCGCGACAGGGAAGTCAGATCAGGCAGGTAGATAGCGACAGAGCGTATGTCGCCTGAGAAAGTGACAAGGGGTATGTCGCAATCAACCCTCTGAAAGTGACATATCGGGCCGTCGCGTTCACAGGGTCCGTGCCTGGCTCGGAAAGAGCAAGGACAGTGCCTTGGATTGCGGACCTGTCTTCTTCTTTGACATAGGGTTGTTCTAAAATAGAGAACAAATTGCACGGTGCGTGAAAAATAACGAAACCAGTTTAAAATAACCTAGACATAATAGGGTACTTCCAGTAAATCAGAATTGAACAATAAAGACGGTTTCGATAGGTTTTGATCACGGGGAACACAAGGTCTGACCAAGGGTAACTTGAAGACGTAGTTTTATGCAGCAACCCTCTTAATGTGCTTATAACTCTCTAATAATGAGATTTAAACAAAAATTCAACATGAAACCTGACAAGGACAACTAGGAGAATAACTTTCATGTTATGAGTTTTCTCTAATTCTGTCTTGAAACATGTGCAACATTTAAGAACGGAAAAGGTCTAACAGTGCGCGACTTTGGAAAAACGCTTATAATTCAAAATCTACTAAATGAAATTCGATGAAACAGTGGAAATGAAAGTTAACTTGATGCTCTAAACATTGGTATAGGATATGTTAAGATTTGGCCGAGAAAACTACCTTTGGGTTGAAGAAGTCCCGTTATGCCAGAAAATCCCGTGTTCAGACCACTTGGAGGAAAACGCTTACTACTCCGTGTATACTGCATGGAATTTGGGCATTCCACTTGGGTTAGAACGTAGACTGGACCCTCTTTCCAGGGGTATAGGCCTTGCAAGGTTTGGTTTAGGTTTGACTCACCTTTGGTCAACTTCAAGAGGGTGGTTTGTGTAGGTCGCAACAGACGAGAAGGGGAAGAAGAACGGCTTCTTGTGGTCGTTCCACAGCTCCTCAGCCACCAAGAGCTCCTCCACACGACCCTAGAAAGTTCTAAATTCGTTCCTAGGGTTGGGTGAAGAGTATTTAAGTAACCATGGTGTTAGGAGTCCTATTATAACTAGGAAAAGAGATTTCGGGATTGGCATGTTTGGTTTCCTATTTTGATGATTTCCTCCTCCCTTTGAGTGTGTGAGGTATAGGAAACCTCCCCTCATAGTTAGGCACGAATTGGGTTGCCATGAATGCATGATTGCATCCCAATTCAACTCAAATTGCCTCTTTCTAATTTCAGCCTATTTAGAGTTACGAATTTCTATGCATTTTCTGCTTCATTTGATTTTTAGGTCATATGTGGTCCATTGGCCCAATTAAGATATTGGGTCATTAATATAATGTCGGAAGTCTCCCCAACACTTTTATTTAATTTTTGATTGCGTCGTATTTCCGTGTTAACGGTTTTCCGACTTGTTTCCTTTTAGATAATCGATCACAATAACTCTCAAACCTAGCCCAAATGATTTTATTGAACCAAATTTCTTGAGGGGTCATTAGAGGATATTATTGAAGTCCCTATATGGTTTTTATTTAATTTTCTGACTCATCCACGTACGTGTGATAATGATTTTATGACTTATTCATGAATTACGATAATAAGTCGCGAAACACTTAAAACTTGGATGATCTGATTTTCTTGGCACAAATTTCTTTGTGAAACATTTAGTAATAATGTTTAGGGTTGATTTATAATTTTTACGAAATTTTCCGATGTGTTTTAGCACATACGATAATGGTACGTATGTTTTAAATACTCTGATATTATGGAAATTATTATTTCCATTTATTGAATTTTTATGTAATTAAAATTTCCGGGGTGCTACACCCTCCCCCACTTAAGAGAATTTGGTCCCCAAATCATAGATCATTAATTGGATCCCGATATTATGATCCATGAGTTGGTTCCAGATTTAATTCCTCTAACTTGTTTCAATCATCATGGATGCTAGTTCAACATCTACACCTATGGCCACCCATATTATTCATTGGTTCCTTCCACTCTTGTTTTCCTTCCACAGTTGTTATAACTCCATCTTAATCCTCCAATTGAACTAGGGTATAACCACTAGATTATTCCTTTTCTAATTTCTCCTTAATGATCTCCCCACTTAGAAATGTACTCATAGAAAAGCATCTTAAGATCAGTCTATGGGTTTAACAATCATACCTCTTCCGGGAGCTCCGCTTGTGTTACTGCATTCACGCGTCCTTGATGCTTTACCACTCCTTGGTTCCTTCCAGCTTGGTCTTTTAGCATGGGACAGTTGGGAAGGCGGTGGTCACGATTTCCACATCGCAGGCAAGCTCCTGCCTTCTTCCAACACTCTTCTGCTCTATGTCCAGGCTTGATGCAAAAGTTACAATATTCCACCGTCTTTGTTTCTTCTACCTTGATCTTTTTCTCCATGCCATAGTCCTTCCCAGTGGTTGGCCTTTTGTGGTTGTAGTTATTATTGTTGTTATTGGGGAAAGTTCCAGTTGTATCGACTGCTCCCCTTTTTATAAAGGTCGGCTTTGAGATGTCCTTTCCCCTCATACCTTCCACCTTAGCCATAGTGTCTTCTACCAGCTGAGCTCTTTGGACCATCTCAGTGTAAGTTTGAATGTTGTGTGGTCCGAGCCTTTCAATGAACATGGGCCTGAGTCCATCCATGAAACGGTTGGCTTTCAGCCTTTCTGTGCCACAAATGTGGGGCATACACTGCCAGACGAGCAAACTGAGCTTCATACTCAGCCACAGACATGCTCTTTGTTTTAGTGCTGCAAACTCTGCTGCCTTCTTCTCCTTCACTCTCTCAGAGAAATATTTTCCCCGGAATATGTCCAGAAATCCGGCCCACTCTAGTTCTGCTATGTTTGGTAGGTGGGCCGACGTGGCCTTCCACCATGCTCGAGCATCTTTAGTAAATTGGAAAGTGGCCAGTACCACCTTCTCCCTATTAGTGCATTGCATTACTTGGAAGATCCTTTCCATTTCTTCTGCCAGTTTTCTGCCTCGTTGGGTCAGGGGATCCAGAGAAACGAGGAGGGTTTAAACTCCTGAAATTCCGGTGCAGATCACCGGCTCCATTCCTTGCAGCTGCAGCCTGATTTCCGGCTGAACTACATTTTGCAGGGCCTGCGTAAGTCCAGCCACAGTGTCTTGCATAGCTTGCCACTGGTGTGAGCCATTGCAGTTGTGTGAGAGTGTTATGAGGATTCCAGAGAAAAAGGATGGAAACCAATTAATGTCTCCAGATACATTATAAGAGTTAATGGGTAGGAGTGTTTAATTCTTTCTAACATATTCCCAGTCTCTACCCATTCTCACCAGGAACTGTATTTAATTTTTTCATGACCTAGGTTCCATAGGTATCTCCTATTCCTAAGACATATCCTATTTGGTATTCATAGGCTCTGATACCACTAAACTGTCACGTCCCGAGAATTACGCAGCGGATATTATTAATTAATTTGATTCGATATTTCGAGACGTGGACAGTCAGCAAATAAGCCTCTAGCTAGCACACACTAAATGTGTATCAACACAACATCAGAATAGGGCCCAAATGTGAATTCAATTATAAATTGTATTCAAATCTCATATTTGTCTTAGATAAACTAATACAGGACTAAGACTCAATAAAAGCAAAAGTACATACTACCTCACTTCCTACTACATTGTTCTAACACTCAAAATTAAACTAACTATAGATAGACTCATGTTTGGAACGCTCTTCACTCGGACGCATTCCCATCCTCGACTTGCTCTTCCTCTTGCACTTCATGGTCACCTAGATTGGGTAAAAGCAGGGAATGAGCAAACTAGCCCAGTAGGATTTATATCTCAATGTGCGGGCAATGATATAAGTGATTAACTTTAGAACTAGGCAAGTACGATGAATGATATGCAAGTACGAATAAAACACGTTAAAACATGATATATAAAACAAGCTAGAGAGAGAGATCATGATAGAACAAGATTGATGAACAAGATGACAAGAGAGAACTAGAAATAGATCACTTTGTACAAGCACGCAAGATATCATGTAAATTGCAATAAATGCAGGATGGCCATATCACGCAAGCAAGCAAGCAAGCACGAGTACGATCAAGTAACACTAATCAGGCACGTAGACACTAATGTACACCGAGAAAAGATCCATCAAGAATGTACACTAGGTCACGTGTAGTGGTATGTTATCTATATCTATCATCAACACGCACGCACGATTTTCCCAGCGCAGATGCAACGCCAGTAATCATTATACCACATGGTTAACAGTATATCTATGACTCGCGTCATTGGGGCTAGATTGGAACCCTTGGGCACACGTCGTGCCCTGTCAGCATCTCACTTAATTTTTAAATGTAGATACCCACAGTCATTTATAATGGCCAATGAGAGTTTCAATAAGTAAGCATGTGTAATGTCATGTTCATGATGATGAGGAGAATAAGTAGTAAGTAATGGAACATGATTTCACGAGTACAATGGTCAAGAGATAAATTCGGCAGTATAACGGTACGATTTATACTTTCGTTCAATCTTTACATTAATGGCTTTAGTCCAGTTTGTAAGTCTCACTCACGAGAACAAGAAGAGAAAGGAAGTGCACGCTATCTCCAGGGAACTTCAATGGTACAACCAACTCGTCGGCCATGTGGGAATCCATGGTCAGAGGAGATTTACGGAGGCATTGGTGAAAAGGTCACTAGTCTACCGATTCGGAATGACCGGTAGAGAGTTTCCAATTTCCCAAGAAAAGGCTACCTAACGGTGCTAGTGTGTAGTGCGGTACGCGTGTCTCAATTCTCAAAACATCGATTTCAAACTCGCAGGAAGCACTTGACAATATAACATGGAACAAAACTATGCACTTTAACTCATCATGGTTTGCAAGATTTTATGATAATTCTTATCATTTAAACATGGTAGAACAGTAGGAAGATTAAATCACAAGAACATGAATGGATCATAACATTTAAGGAGCACTTAGAATAGCATCCATGTAATTAAAGCTTTTTAAATGCGTTAATCGCTTTTAAGCCATTAAACAACAATCATGTAATGATCAGACCCAAGACAGGTAACTTACACATAAAATATCACATTTATACAGACCTCGGGTATATGCGGAAAACTTTGTAAGAAAACACGTGATTTCTGGTAAAAATCCTGAGATCGCGACATAGCCATATAAGGAAGGCACAGGGTGTTGTCAGGTCGGGGTTAGATCGCGACAGGCTCATGTAAGGAAGGCGACAGGTCGGGCCCAGACGGCGACACAGGTGTGTAAGCATCGCAACAGGGAAGTCAGATCAGGCAGGTAGATAGCGACAGAGCGTATGTCGCCTTGAGAAAGCGACAAGGGGTATGTCGCAATCAACCCTCTGAAAGCGACATATCGGGCCGTCGCGTTCACAGGGTCCGTGCCTGGCTTGGACAGAGCAAGGACAGTGCCTTGGATTGCGGACCTGTCTTCCTTCTTTTGACATAGGGTTGTTCTAAAATAGAGAACAAATTGCACGGTGCGTGAAAAATAACGAAACCAGTTTTAAGATAACCTAGACATACTAGGGTACTTCCAGTAAATCGGAATTGAACAATAAAGACGGTTTCGATAGGTTTTGATCACGGGGAACACAAGGTCAGACCAAGGGTAACTTGAAGACGTAGTTTTATGCAGCAACCCTCTTAACGTACTTATAACACTCTAACTAATGAGATTTAGACAAAACGTTCAACATGAAACCTGACGAGGACAACTAGTAGAATAACTTTCATGTTATATGTTTTCTCTAATTCGGTCTTGAAACATGTGCAACATATTAAGAATGGGAAAAGCTCTAACAGTGCGCGACTTTGGCAAAACGCTTATAATTCAAAATCTACTAAATGAAATTCGATGAAACTAGTGGGAAATGAAAGTTAACTTGATTCTCTACATATTGGTATAGTATATGTTAAGATTTGGCCCGAGAAAACCTACCTTTTGGGTTGAAGAAGTCCCGTTATTTCAGAAAACCCGTGTTCAGACCACTTGGAGGAAAACGCTTACTACTCCGTGTATACTGCATGGAATTTGGGCATTCCACTTGGGTTAGAACGTAAACTTGACCCTCTTTCCAGGGGTATAGGCCTTGCAAGATTTGGTTTAGGTTTGACTCACCTTTGGTCAACTTCAAGAGGGTGGTTTGTGCAGGTCGCAGCAGACGAGAAGGGGAAGAAGAACAGCTTCTTGTGGTCGTTCCACAGCTCCTCAACCACCAAGAGCTCCTCCACACGACCCTAGCAAGTTCTAAATTCGTTTCTAGGGTTTAGGTGAAGAGTATTTAAGTAACCATGGTGTTTAGGAGTCTTATTATAACTAGGAAAAGAGGATTTCGGGATTGGCATGTTTGGTTTCCTATTTTTGATGATTTCCTCCTCCCTTTGAGTGTGTGAGGCATTAGGAAACCTCCCCTCATAGTTAGGCACGAATTTGGGTTGCCATAAATGCATGATTGCATCCCAATTCAACTCAAATTGCCTCTTTCTAATTTCAGCCTATTTAGAGTTACGAATTTCTATGCATTTTCTTGCTTCATTTGATTTTTGGGTCATATGTGGTCCATTGGCCCAATTAAGATATTGGGTCATTAATATATAATGTTGGAAGTCTCCCCAACACTTTTATTTAATTTTTTGATTGCGTCGTATTTTCGTGTTAACGGTTTTCTGACTTGTTTCCTTATTTAGATAATCGGTCACAATAACTCTCAAACCTAGCCCAAATGATTTTTATTGAACCAAATTTCTTGAGGGGTCGTTAGAGGATATTATTTGAAGTCCCTATATGATTTTTATTTAATTTTCTGACTCATCTACGTACGTGTGATAATGATTTTACGACTTATTCATGAATTACGATAATAAGTCGCGAAACACTTTAAACTTGGATGATCTGATTTTTTCTTGGCACAAATTTCTTTGTGAAACATTTAGTAATAATGTTTATGGTTGATTTATAATTTTTACGAAATTTTCCGATGTGTTTTAGCACATACGATAATGGTACGTATGTTTTAAATACTCTGATATTATGTAAATTATTTATTTCTATTTATTTGAATTTTTATGTAATTAAAATTTTCGAGGTGCTACAAGATGAAAACCAACTAAAAGAAACTCTCATCTAAAAGACTCTCTCCCCCAGATTACAGGATGCACACAGAGAGAGTGAAGAGAGGAGAAGGAGCTTGAATGCTTGAGAGCTTCAACTGCTTGAACACTTCTTTTTGGCTCAGACTCTTTCTCTCTTTTCCTTTGAGTGTATGTGGCGTTGAGGTTCCTCACCGGTTGTACACTCCTTCAAAGATCTTCAAGAAAAGCTCTTTTTTTATTCTTCAGCCTTGCTTCATCTTTTATATGAATACTTTGAACAAATCCGTTGAGGAGATCCGTTGGAGTTCTAGCCGTTGCTCATCTTCTCTTTCTTTTGATATTTTGTGGTCTACGAGGTCTGCAAGCATAGAAGAAAGTGTTTAGTTAAAATAGTGTTTCTATCAAAAAGGCTCATACCTCTATGTTTCATGTTGTCACCCAGAAGTAGTAATTAATCCCCTTTTTGCTGGCAGGAAAGAACAGATCTAGAGAGATAAGCAAAAAGATCTCATGTCAGAAAGATAGACGATTACGCAAATCAAGAATATTTAACTTTTTCACTAGATGCCAAAAAATATTTGGAATATAAAGGAAATCTATGTTTAAGTGAAATCCATGTTGAAATCCATGTTTTACAAGCGAATCCATGTTTCACTTATGAAATCCATGTGAGAAGCAAATCCATGTGAGAGTCACTTATCAAATCCTTATAAGAGTGAATCTTATGAGAGCAAATCCATGTGAGAGCAAATCCTTATGAGAGTGAATCCTTATGAGAGCGAATCGATATGAGAGTCACTTATCAAATCCTTATGAGAGCGAATCCTTATGAGAGCGAATCGATATGAGAGTCACTTATCGAATCTTTATGAGAGTGAATCGATGTGAGAGCAAATCCTTATGAGAGCGATCGATATGAGAGTCACTTATCGAATCCTTATGAGAGCGAATCGATATGAGAGTCACTTATCGAATCCTTATGAGAGCGAATCGTTATGAGAGCGAATCGATATGAGAGTCACTTATCGAATCCTTATGAGAGCGAATCGATGTGAGAGTGAATCCTTATGAGAGCGAATCCTTATGAGAGTGAATCCTTATGAGAGTGAATCGTTATGGCACTTTGTAAACTGAAATCGATGTATATTGAATGGACATCGATTTATCTTTTTTGTGCAAATCACACGGTAATAATGTCATAATTTATATTTATTGGAAAAACATGATATTTAATTTATTATTAGAAAAATATGGTATTAAATATATTTAATATTTAATTAATCACATAAATTATATTTATTAAGAAAAACATGATATTAAATATTTTTAATAATAATTAATTAATCATAAATTTTGTTATCAACAAAATATAAGGGTAAAATATAGGAGTGGCTCAACAATCTCCCCTTTTTGGTGATGACAAAATTTATGAGAATTTTCTGACAAAAATACTTAAAACATAGAAAATACAGAAAATTCATAGATAATGCATACATGCATACTCTCCCCATTTTGTCACTAACCAAAAAGGAAGGATCTTACCATGCATTCTCTCCCCTTTGTGAAAATTTCTGAGGGGTTCAACAATGATTGACATTAAAGAATTACTCCCCCTTAGTCTAAGCTCCTCCTTAGTCTGAGATACTCTTCCTGAAAGAGACTTGCAAAAAATTGGTAGTAATACTAAAATTTAAAAATAAATAGTGACTGCTCCCTCTTCAGATATGAGTTGGATGAAGAGTTGACAGTCATCAGTGCCTTGAGCATCCTTGTTTCTGATGCTCCAAGGCTATCCTCCAAATAAACTACTCAGAAGTAGGTACCCAAATCTTTTTGGGTCCTTGATGGTTAGATGCATAAAAAATCTTTTCGGGATCCATACTAGGTGCCTTGTTGTGCAGGTGTTTACTGTGTGTCCTAATTTATTGCAATGAGAACAACAATGAATATAAATTGTTTTGTCGTTCTTATTATCTTTGTACTGCCTGTTTAGAACACAATTTTTTGGAAATCTTTTCCTTTACAGGGGCCTTTTTCTGAGGCATCTTGGTTTCTTTTACAAATTTTGATAATGGATATTTTTCAAGAATTATGACATGTTTTCCTTTTTTAGGAGGTATGTAACCAAGCCCTTGTTTGTTATTTCCAGATTTTGATCCGTTTAGGCATAGAGCTAAAGATGTTTTTCCTTTAGTTAATTTTCTAACTGATTCTTTTAAATACAGATTTTCTTCAGTTAGAGTTTTTAATTTTTCTTCTAACTCTAACTTCTCATTAGTCTTACTTTTCAAATCTTCATTTAAAAGATAATTATTATCTTTACATTCTTTTAATTGTTCTTCTAATTGTTCTATTTCTGATTTAAGATCAAAATTAGTGTTTTCCAAACAAGTAGGTTGTTCTTGATATTTTTCAATTTTTTGCAACAACCTTGTGTTTATCATAAAGTTCATTAAAAACTTGTTCTAAATCTTCAGATTCTGATCCTAAATCTGTGCAAGAATCAAAAGATGAGTTAGAATGTACCTCATCTAGTCCTACCATGAGGGCTAAATTACCTGCTCTTTCTCCGATTCTGAGCTTGATGATTCTGAGCTTGTGGCCTCATCATTGTCCCAAGCAACCGCCATAGCTTTTCTTTTGAATCTCTTGTGCTGCTTCTTGAATTTTTCGAGTTGACCAGCCTTCTTGAGTTTAGGACAATCTGGTCTTAGATGTCCAGGTTTTCTGCATTCATAGCAGACTGGTTCTTTCTCCTTTTTCTCTTTCTTTTAAATCCTTCTTGATCCATTTTTCTTCTTCTTGAGAATTTTCTGAAGCTTGGATAGTACATCATCTACGTCACTGTCTTCAAAATCTGCATTTTTGGAACTAGAAGAAGAAGAAGAGGTGGAAGGAGTAGCTGCAACTTTAAGAGCATTAGTACATTTTTCTTTGATGAGCTTTCAGATAGTCGCTCCATATTAATTTCATGTGCCATGAGAGAACCTATTAAGTTATCAATAGAAAGTTTGGTTAAGTCATGGGCTTCTTCAATAGCAGTTACTTTAGGTGTCCATGAAAGAGTTAAGGACCTAAGTATCTTTCTAACAGTTTCCTCATCAGAAAGATTTTTACCAAGAGAACTCAGACCAACTACTATGCTCGAAAATCTATTATACATCTTAGTGATATTTTCATTTGGAAGCATTTTAAATTGCTCATATTGTGAGACAAGAATATATATCCTAGTTTGTTTTACTTTATCTGTTCCTTCATAAGTTATCTGCAGTTTATCCCATATTTCTTCAGCTTTTGATGTAATGAGGATGATGCCCCTCCCAGTTGCCTTTTGGATACCACACCCTATAATGGAGTTGTATTTGGGCATTACATTCACAAGCATGAAGTTGGCCATGATGGTAATGGTTTGTAGGGTCCTTCACATGGTGATCGAGAAGGTAATTCAACCATTAGGGTAAACAATAGATCTTGAGAACCCATATAGTGGGGTTTAGAGGGGCTTGAGTGAGAGACATCCACACCCATCAGGAGAAGGCAGTCGTATGCGATAACATCTAGACCACTTCATCATCCATAAGTACATGATGCACTGTACATTGGTTATGGTGGCCAAACCACCAAAGTGTTTGAGGATTTGCCCCCCAATACTTGGCAAAAGGTAACTGTGCTTTACTCACAATTGACATGCTTCTGGGCCAACACAAGGAGCTCTGGAAGAGCCGTGGGGGTTGGACTCCCAAGGTTTGTCGAAGGATGGCATCCCAAGTGCCTTGCACCAGTGTAGTCATTGCGATGCTGGTGTCCAAACAAGGGATGCAAAGTCCTTCCTTGTAGAAGTGAGCAATGAAGTCCAAATAGACTTATTGCGTCCTTGCTTGATGGCAAGGAGCCTGGTAGTAGTCTTGGCCTCTTTTTTTCTATTGAAGAAGTTCTCCTTGAACATCTTCTTCACCTGCTTGAAGGAGGAGATGAAGCTAGCCAGGAAGGACTCAAACCAATCCCAAGCATTCTCCCAAATGGTGGTGGTAAAGGCCAACCACTTTAAGATATCCGAAGCCTGATGGAAAATCATGTAGGATTCAAAGCTATAGAGATGATTAGTCGGGTTGATGGAGTAGTATATGGCATTAATGGCGGCAACTGCAACTTTGGGGGGACTGATGCTTCAATTTCTTGTGGACGAAGAGGCCTAAAAGTCGACATCATCCTCGGTCAATCCCTTTGTCCTTACAGCATGGATAATGTTGTCTAGATAGCAGGCCTTCCCCTTCTAGCTCATGCTCGAAGTCATAACCCCATCGGAGTCACCTCACCATACCGAGATTGGAGTGGAGAGGGCTTCTTGGGTGAGGACCATGAGCAATGGATGCTTTTGATAGTGTCTACTCGTGGCATCTGCTAGCTATGGGTTTGCTCCACTTTTCAGTAGGAGGGGCTGCCACAACATGCTCTTTCTCAGCTTACGATTCAGGAGGCCTTGGTATGCCTCTATCAACATTTAGAGTTGCTCCCGCGTCATGGCCAATTCCTTGGCCACTACAGCTACTATGTGTTGCTAGTGAGACCTAGGGAATGACAATCATTGATTGGACCATTGCATGACAAAGGATGAGAACCTGCTCCACTTCTTCAATGGTTGCCCACATTCTTTTAGTTACCACACGGTGCCATGGCTCCTCCCTCAATTCCCACATATGGCTCCAAGAAGCATAGAGGTTAGAAAACGGTCTGTAAGCTAGATCGTTCCTTCTAAATACTTCTAAAATTGTAATAGAGAGAAAAATATGACATAAGACCTGCAAAGTGGAACAAGTGCTCAGGAGGCCCTAGGTGTTGTCCCAAGGGAAAATCTTTAATACTTAAGTCAATAACCAGTAAGAGAACAAGGGTAGTAGGGAGAACAATAGGTAATTGAATACTTGGGTGTGTGAGTATAGGCATTTGAGAGTGCATATCTCGATTTATCTTGATGAGTCCTCTCATAAACATCAGTATATGTTCCATTTAATTATTTCGCAGGAAATCCTCCACTCCCCATGAGATGTGACTCTAAAAGTAGTTTATAGCTCTTACACATGTGGACTTATTATGGTTATGGTTGACATATTTTGAGTGAATTTGTTAGACATAAGGTGTGTCTCGTCACCATCATCATACTTTGAAATCATATGGATGTGACTCACATTGTTATCATATTTTAAGATCTTGAGGACGTGTCTTGTCGCTATCATTATAATCACTTAATCGTGTGATTTTAAAAACACACCCTTTTATCCAAATAATCAAAATAATTGAAGAATAAACAATGTTAAAAGTAGGAGGGAGTAAACAGTGTTAGCTAAGTAGTATGTGATGAAATTAAAAGCTTCGCCTGTGCACTTTGAATGCAATGACGCGTCTTTCTTCGGATGCGGGTTTTGGGAAGCGCTGCTACGTACTTGTTGGATGCACGTCGATGTGCACTTATGACACCGCCCCCTTTATCCCACGGTGGCCAACGCCGCCTTAATAATTTTATTGCTGACATGCCGCCCATTTTGAGTCCTCGACGCAGACAGCAACCGGTGAGACGTTCGGGCTGGTCCAAAATTTTTTTTTTTTGACAAAGTGCTGGTCCAAACTGGACCCACTTAAAGCAACCCGTATATATCGACCACGTCCAAATTCGCACGTTGCCGTCGACACGTGGCAGGAGTGTTCCCTCCCCCGGGCCCTTTTTTCCCCCGCGCCCGCTCTAGGTTTTATTCTAGGGTTTCGACACCGGCAATTGCGGTTCTTCTTCCAGGTAATCCCTGTTTGAGAAAAAGAAGAATTGAGGATTTTTTTCTTCTCCTGTTTTGATGGATTGAGTTCTCTGGAGGTAGATACTTCGACATCTGTGACAAGGGGAGGGATTGGTTCTTGGATGTGCTTTTCAAATTTGCGGTTTGTTGGTCTTGGTCCTTGATGAACTGTGTTTCTTTTCCCTGCTTTTGGGAGCTTGGTGCCTTTTGTTTTCCTCGCGTGTGGTGCGTCTTCTCTGAACGAGAAGGATCGTCTATGTGCTTTTTGCCTTTTCAGTTTGGAGTTCTTATGATGGCTCTAATGGGGAAGGTGCCTATGGTGAAATTTGAAGAATATGGAGGCCAAAATCTTCTTGAACTCAACTTTGTGTTTTCGTCCTTCAAGTGGATCACAATGGATGTTTCAAGTGGATCACGGTGGATGTTTGTCTGTCTTTCCTTTATGCTTTCTGAAATTCTCCAAACTTCTCTTTTTTCCGTTGCGTCAGGTTGCCTTAGCAAAGAGCGAGCATGAGATTGATTTCTTGTATGTTACCAATCTATGTATGATTACGGGGACGAGATGTTAAGTTTGAGTAGTAGAACGCATGACGGTAGGAGAATTTGAAAAAGCATGTTGGCTATCGGGACTTGTTGCTTCTGCAGATGGATGCCAGTTGGAGCCCGTCTGTTGCGGTTGTTTTCATATTTGATCACTTCATGCTTGGAGACCTGTCGGTCTCTGGTCTACTTATCTCGATGCAGTGTGATTCATTTTGCATCTCTCTTATAATATGTCCGTATAACAGTAATGGTGTTGGTTACTTTGCCAGTCAGTCAGATGAGGAACAAGAACAGTGGTCTGTATGCATTCCCAAATTCCTACTCAGTGCTTACATGCTTTAGTGCCTCACCACCTCCATCCTCCCGAGTCCCGACCTGGTGCCACTGAACTGCAGCTCGTTATGCCTCTAGTATGTTGCTGATATAAAACTTTGTTATTTATTCTGTCCCAATCAGCTGGAGACAAGGTTCTAGATATCTATGATGGAAAAACCACATCCAGTTTTCATCATTTCAGATGCATGCTACCATGCGGTGTGTTTCTGCTGAATGGTTTGGTCTATACTATGACATTGAAAAAAGGAAACAACTTAACAACCAGGACTGAATTGTTTACAGGCTTTTGCAACTTAATTTGAAAATCTTGGGTTTTCTTGCATGTAATGGGTGATTACCTGACTATCTGTTGCTTTGTCTGAGTGCTTGCAGTTTCCAGTCAATGTGTGGATCATGATTGTTACCTACTTATGTTTGATCTTAATATATAAACAGATTAGGAATCTTTTCAAGATAATTAGGATTATTTTATCGTCAAATATAAGCTGGATATGTGGACACTATTATTCTTAATAATCAGGTGGTGTAGGCCACTTTTGTTCAAAAGGTTGTTAGCTGGTAAAATAACTGGCTATGTGTGCAGTTTCATCCTGTCGGGAAAATGATTTGAGGAATGAGGTCAAGGAAAACTTTATGTTTAAGGTTTTTTTTTGCATATATACCCCTCTTAGAGTAAAAATTGCATGAGACTGTGTCTAGATTTGTATTTGCGTGTATGCCCTTCATATATGGATCAATCGTCATGTTATACCCTTTTCTCACTTTCCATTGACAAACTGTCAGAATCTCTTAACGGATGATTAAGAGAAAACTAAATATACTCTAGGTATTTGTGATGGAAGTCTGCGAGAGGGGCATACATGCTATTCAATTCATATATGAATATTGATACATGCAAGCAAATGCAAAAACAGGACAGGGCATACATGGTATTCAATTCATATATTGATACATGCAAGCAAATACAAAAGCAGGACATTTTTTGTGCTATTTTCATCTTAAGAGGGGTATAAAAGCAAAATCCTCTATATTAATTGCTGTGTCTAATCACTTTGTTTCAGTCACTTTCGAGATCATGATCCATTCTGGAATGGGTGTTATAGAGTTCGCTACTCAAGTTACTTCTATTAGTCACAGCCAGTCATTTGATGAGATAGAGCTGTTTTGCTCATTGGTAATAAGGACAGAACCAGCTTGCAAACTCCAAGTAACCAGAGTACTATATGACTCCATCATACTATTAGAGCCTTGGTGCAACTATCCTTTTCACCAAATAAGCATCATGGCAAAATCTGCCTATGGGCATGTGATGAATATCTAAACTTGTTGATTTGCAAAATAAAAATTTCAGCTGTAAACATTCCTCCTGGGATGTATGAGTTTCCATTATAGATCTTCATAATGTCCATTGATTTGCTGCCAATATTCTCCATTTTCTCTTCTTGTCTTAGAATCTCTGGCAAGGGCATTGGGCGACATGTTTTGCTTCTGCAACCATGGAATCAAGCATGTGGGTGAGCAAGTTTGGGGTTCCATAATTTGCAAAAGATATGTAGTTGAAAAGAATTTATGATGTGACCATGGTTGGCGGATCGAATCGGATCGGCCCGATTCCCCCGAATCGGGGCGAATCATGGAAAACCCAATTCTCGATTCCATCGATTCGGTCCGATTCGCCTCATATATATAATATTATTATATCATATTAGTAATATATATTATACATTATAAATATCATATATATGATATATTATATATATAATATATATTACATCCATGAGAATCGATCCGATCGGATCAATTCGGGTCGATTCGGGGGGAATCGAATCGGATCAAGAAAAAATCCGATTCGCCTCCCGATTCCGATCCGGCAACCTTGGCTGTGACTAATCTGGTGTGCTGGGGGTTTTGTTGTGTATTCAATGAGAAGAACATGGATCTACATCTTGTTAGTATCATCCTTCCTATGTTTAAAGGATGTAGAGATTTGTTTCTACAAGAATGGAATCAGGGCATGTGGTTGAGAAAAATCTGATGTACCATAATATTATAAAAAATATTTAATTGGAAGAAATTTATGCTGTGACGGGTCTTTTGTGTGTGGGGTTTTGTATTATTCAATGAGAAGAGGATGGACCTACATCTTGGTAGTTCTGTCCTTCCTACATGTAAAGGATGTATACATATATGTGTATGTTTGTTTCTTCTCTATCAATGAAATGTGGTCTTATGGTCACCTTCCAAAAGAAGAGCATTTATCAATTTCAAACCAGAAGAAATCCATCGTTTTGCATCTTAGATAGATCAAACCTTAATGTTTAAAACTGAATCTGATTTCTGTCATAGCTTTTCATGTCCACATTCAAAAATTTCACACTATTTAAATACCACATTCTCACACTGCTTGTTACAATTAGAAGCTTCTCTATCTAAGCAATGGCAACAGTTGGTGTTTATATGTCAAGGAATCTGTTAACATTGTCTATTATCTATGTGCTAAGATGAAAGGGGCAAAGGGAGTGGAGATTCTCAAGAATAAAGTGTTTCTTCCAGCACAAAGATGGTGAAGAATATGGAATTACTCATGTAGATTGATTAACAAAGAATGTAGAACAGAAGTGTTGTGAGGCAGTTGATGGTAAGAATATGATATTCGGATGGCAGCCAAGGTTAAACAGTTGAGTAACAAGGCTCTGTTAGCCCATTACTATACAAAGTGAAGCAGGAAGCCTTGCTAAAGTAATTGGATCTACAATGCAAAAATGATAATGGTTAGGTGATATTCAAAGGAGTATGTGCTTCCATCAGTTCAATTTGCTTTATCTAGCTGAGAGATTCTGAGTTCAAAGAGGTATTCAAGCAGTTCTGGAAGAAGTCTGTTTTCCATCTTCATCAGGCTTGTGATTATGCTTTCAACTGTGAGCAATACTAATCTGATGTGGAGAATGCATTTATTTTCACCATTACTTTTGTAAATGGGATGTCAATCATTAGACACCAAAGGTGCTACTCCATGGGGAACATGCTCACCACTGGTGTGAAGTGCTCTTCTTTGTTTTCTGTTTCATGTAGTTAATAGGCTTAAAAGGAAAGAGTTGAATAATTCACCTTGTCATCTGTTTCTAAAACAACCTAGTCTGTTTATAGATTCTCTTTATTATTTGGCACAAACTTTTCTTGTCCTAATGAAAATAGATTGTGAGGAACAATTCTGTGTTGCTTTAGGAATTTCAAATCATCCTTTGTCACCCTCTTCAGTCAATTTTGGGGGCTTTCGTGTCTAGAAATTCTCAAAGCATGTTTGCGATAGTATCAGGACAATAGTTGATTATTTCTTTAGGGCAAAGTATTGGATGGAAATGCTGACTGTTGCAAATATAAAGTCACTCCAAAACCTTAAGGTGATGAGTGGAGAGGGCACCACTATTATAAACACAAGAGATATTTTGTCGCTTTCCAATGTGGGACTATTCTAACACGCCCCTTCACGTGCAGGCTGATTTTAAGCCCTGTGGCGTGGACCATAAACACGGGGTGCGCACCCCGGATCATACCTTGGGCTCTCATACCATGTTGGAAATATAAAGTCACCCCCAAAATGTAGGTATTGAGGGGACAAGGGCAACATACGTAAGGACAGGCCCACTCTCAAATTAGTCGATATGGGACTGTTCCACACTGACTAATAAAAAGTGATTTTTTTTTCATATTGATGGGTAAGGTGCCTTCCAATCCATGCTCTTCGGTTTTCTACTGCTTCGATAAACCATGGTTTTTTGTTACATTTGACTCCAAATAAATCTATCCTTTCTTGAAGTCAAGCAGGAAATTTCTAATTGAACATTTCATCTCATCAGTCCTGCCTTTTCTTCTCCTTTTTCATCTTCATGGACCGTTTTGCTGCTAATCTTTCCAGGGTGGTTGTTTATTTTCTGCAAGTCCAATGCCATCTACATTGGACCAAATTTTGGTCACATGCCTTTCCAGTATCTTGGAATTATTTTGGTATTGAAGCTGGAAATTGGAAAAAATTAAGTTAGGTGATTTGGCTATACTGTATTTTTGGCAGTGGTTGGGCATATGAGTGTGAAGGATTAGCTGGAACAAAGTGGAGGAGAAAGGTTGATGTAGCTGATAGTGGTCTATGCAACTGTTCCTTTATAATGGAGTTGTATTTAGGTGATTGGGGACAGTCTTCCATATGATCGATGTATGTTGGAAGTACATGGCTTCTTGCAGGGCTTGCAAACCAACATTGCAGACATGAAGATGCATTTTTTGGATCATGTTGTTTTGAGGAAATTCCATGTGTACCTGCACATTATATCATTGTACCAGTGTAGCATTAGGAATATGCATGATAATAACTATGTCAACTATGGATATTATACCACTATGATAATCATTATAAATGTTCATCCATTTATCTCTTGAACTTATTCTTAAAATAGTGAATTATAGAACTCCTTAGTGTGGAAGCAACTAGCTGATGAATTTTGTTGGAATCTTAATATGTTTTATTCTACAGGTTTAGGGAGCAAACCCATGGGAATCTGCCTTTGTTGGCAAAATGATATTAACACATATTAAATGGCTATTAATGAAGGAATTGCCATTTTTGCTACATACTAAATTGATATTTAAGTACATATGGACAGTAATTTAGGTATGGAAGGGTTCACCATGCAAAAGTTGATAGCTACTATGTTGATGGAGTACACAAGGAGTGAGTCAGTGGTTAAGGCTCTCCATGTGCATCTTAATGACCTAGGTTCAATGCCCTCACATTTTCTACCAAAACAAAACAAAGTATGTTGATTGGAGAGTGTCTGTAGTGGTACACGTTTAGTTGTTCGGATGAGTCTTCATTGTGTTCTCAGTAAGCAATGAATTTGAGGGTGTAGAGCATGATATTATTGGCCTTGTTTTGCTGCCTCTTGCGTTAACTTGACTAGGTGTAGTGACAACTAATATTCCTCAAGGAGGTGTTAGCTGTATTATGAAGCATTCTTAGCTTTTTGCTCAGTTGCAACAAATTTCTACTCATCTTATGATTCTTATTGAAGGTAGTATGTGTCAAGGAGAGGACCCCGGTTGGGTCGATCGGTTAGAACTCTTGCTTAAAAGCAAGAGGTCCCGATTCGATTCCGGGGGGGCTTACCTGATCTACATACAATCCTCGAGGTGTGTAGATCCGGAGTTTTCCGGTCAAGTGGGGTAAAGGCAATACGGGTACACGGAAAGTAGGAGTTGTCAAGTCCTGACCTTGGAGTTCACGAACACCAATCCCTGAGCCCACAAAGCCACACGGGGCGGGGGTTCTTCGTTTTCATCAAAAAAAAAAAAAGTATGTGTCAAGGTTCAAAACTCGGCCGAATCGGGATCGGATTGACCGAGTCGGCTCGGTTTTTCCCTCCCGATCCGAGCCGAGGTAACCCAGCCGCGCCTGGCATGCGGATCGGCCAGGCTCGGCTGGGCTCGGCGGGCTCGCCAAGCCCGGCCCGATCCGCCGCGCATCGGCCGATCCGGTTCAACGGCTAGTTCAAAAACTAGTTGTTTCTAGCCATTGGGGGGCGCTCCCCAACGGCCAGAAACGCTATTTTTGGCCTTTGGAGGCCTTGGGGGTCTATATAAACCCCCCAAAGGCCCCCATTATGCTCCAAACTCAAGTGTTGAGTTATCCTCCCCTCCTAGCAATTTTTTGGGCATTCTCTCTCTCTCTCTCGGGCGCTCTTTTGCACTATTGCGAGGCGTTCTCATCTTTCACGCTCTTGCTCTCGTCTTCGACTCTTCGGGCTCTCTCACACACACTCTCGGCCCGACTTCTTGGCTGCGATTGATCTCCCTCTCTCTCAGCCGCAAAAAAATATATTTATTTTTTGTTTTTTTATTATTTAACTTCTTTTTTTGTGTTATAAGTGATGGCCGCCGAAGGTGGTACTGCTCCGACTCCCCAATCTTCAAGCAACCCTCCCAGCGCCGATCCCGCTTGGCTCATGGTACCGTTGTGGACATGGCTCGAAGGAAGGTCCAATGCAAGTATTGTAACCGGTCTTATCGGGCGGCGTATGGCGTTTGAAACAACATCTAGCGGGAATTAAAGGTGAGGTGGCACTATGTTCGAGAGTTTCTGCTGAAGTTCGAATACAATTTTGCCAATACATGAAGGAGAAAGAGACATCCAAAGCAAACATTACTAGAAGACGCCAAGAAATCCGAGAAGAGTTGTCTGCCCCTCCTCGAAGGTCCGTGGATGAGATACATTTATCAAGAGGGAGACAAACAATTGATCTTGATGACGACGAAGAATGCTAGTTAACTTAGTTTAGTAACTTTAGTTCAAAAACCCTCATTATAATTTATACATTTCAATGTATAACATTGTCAACAAGTTTTTTTTTACATTATCTATCATTCTATCTCATATTATAGAACAATTTCGTCGGGCATCGCAAGCAAGTCGAAGGTCTTTTGCGGAAGAGGACTATCTCCGACGTACTGGTCACCACCTAGGTCAAGGTAGTGGCCATGAGAGTAGTGGACACGGGAGTTCAAATGGTGGAATGAGTACAAATATACCTGAGGTTCCAGTAGATATCCCTAGAGACGGAGATCCTAGAGTGGGACCATTGGACCCATTTCTCACTAGGCGGAGGGAGAAGCAACCATCCATTTCTGCAGCCTTCAAGAATTTGAAAATATGCAAGGAGAAGATAGGAAGCGACGTCAAGATGGTTCTTCTTCAACAGCATACCGGCTAATGCAGCAAAATGACCATATTATGAGTCAATGATCGAGACTATTGGTGAAGTGGGCAAAGGGGTAGAAGGCCCTACTTCATATGAAATCTACAACAAGTACTTGAACATGGAGGTTGAAGATATGAAGGCATATGTTTCCACTTTTGAACGCATATGGGATGAATATGGTTGCACGTTAATGTGCGATGGATGGACATGTATGTACAATTACAAGTGTAGTGTTTGGTAAGTTAATTGTTATTAATTAATAACACATAGGTTTTAATTTTTCTTATGGAATTGTGCAGGCATTACACGAAGAAGTATGATAAACTTCTTAATCTACTGCAAAGCAGGGACTGTTTTTTGGAAGGGGGTCCAAAATTTTTGAATGTAGTAGAACCGCTTGTTCGAGTCTTAAGGGCGGTAGATGGGGAGAGGAGATCCGAGATGGGCTACTTGTACGAGGCTATGGATCGAGCAAAGGAGCTTATCCAAATGAACAACAAACGACGTATGCCAAGTGGTGGGAAATCATAGATCGACGATGGGAGCACACATTGCATCATGATCTTCATGCTGCAGGTAAGCATAACACTTCAACTCTTGTGAATTGTGATTACATATTATTTATATTTTAAACATTTTTCTTCTATATGTAGGACATTTCTTCACCCCCAATACATGTATAGGACGATGGGAGGAATGAGAACTATGACAATGCTTCCGAAGTGTTGATTGGGGCAAAAATGTAATCAAACGCATGCTAGTCAATGAGGATAGGGCAATCATAGCATGCAAACAAATGCATGATTATAGACTTCAACTCTACCACTTTGGTACTAGCACGGCACAAAGAGCTGCTCGATTTTGAGTCAAGGTTAGAAGTTACTCATCATAGTTATTTGCCTCTGGAATGAGTTGGTTCTACTTCTATTTTCTAAAACACTATACATGCTTCATTACAGCGGATTGGTGTTGGATCATCGAAGATTATGGATATGAAGACTTAGCATATGTAGCTATTCGGGTGTTAAGCTAAACAATATCTGCACAGGTGTGAGAGGAACTGGAGCACATTTGGCTTGATCCACACAAAGCAAAGAAACCGCTTGAAGTCAGCACGTCTTGAGAAGTTGGTATTTTGCCACTACAACATGAGATTGAAGCTTAAAAATCTCAAATTAATCAAACAAGTTCAAGATAGAGAAAATATATAGCCTCGGGCCAACAACAAGCTGAAGTAGCAGCATCCGAGACAATAGATATAGAAGAAGTTTTTGAGAGGAACATCCACTCCATGCATGGGTAAATGCAACCACTTCGGTTGAACCGGAGTTCGACCCCATGATCGTGCATAGGCTGAAGGTAGATGACCTTTACAATACATGCAACATGGCATTATAATTATAAATTTTTTATTCTCATGTTAACATGTTTATGTCTCATTTAGGTGAGCTTGATGATGTGCCTTTACTTCCGGAGTTTGAAACTCCCCCAGCCCCTAAACGCCAAAAGAAGATAGTGGGTGGAAGAGTAAGGAGCAAGAACACGGCATTAGCATTGCAGACTTGGAGACAATCGAGGAAGATATGATGATGAAACACACCGGACCCAAGCGATAAGCCGATAATGTTGTATACCAAACTTCTAATGACTCCACATCGAGACAAGTACTCCTAGTGAGGGCTCCGATCATGGAGGAGATGTCAGTAGTGTACCGCCCCCGGGCATCGCCACCAGACCCTATTGTATTCACTGGAGGAAGACTTCACCATGCTACTCAAGATCAGCACCATGGGAGTAGCAAGGGAGGGAAGCACAAACCTCAAGTCAACAATGTGCACGGAAGGGGAAGAAGTGACATCTCAATTCCAAGGGCAAGGGCAAGGGCAAGGCCAAGGCCGACAAGCATCCGAAAATTCGGGATACAATCCCAACTTCATTCCGCATAGACGAAATTGGTTAATGAAGAAGAAGAAGATGCAAGAGGATGGGAGCGTCAAGAAAAGCTACGGATGAGTTGTGAGACCATGGAGCAAGCCTCAGATACATCATCTTATGCTTTCACTGAAGGATACTACCAAGGGCAGGAGGCTACTTGGCATATCCTCAATACCCGGATGCATCGTATTACACCGGAGGCGCATATGCACAATCCACTGAGTCCGATTCGCATTCACAATGACTCATATGAGTCATATGGCTCATATCAAGTTCCTGAAATATCTAGATACACCAATTACTATCATATATGCAAACACAGATGCATATAGTCAATATTTGACTCAATATGAGGCATATTACCAACATTATATGTCTTGGACAGATTATGTAACCTTATGTCCAGACAATATAATGTGCGATTTCAATAAATATAATTTTATTGCTTTTCCTCGTACCAATGATGTATTATGTTTGTATTTTTTTTATGTATTTCAGTTCATAAATACAATGTTTTTATTTTTCATATTTTTTCTAATGTTTTTTCAATTTTTTTGAGGGGGCCGATCCAGCCCCCTTTACCTCGGCCAGACTCGCCGGGCTCGGCCGAACCGGGGTCGGGATCGGCCGGTCCAATCGGTTTGGGCCGGCCGATCCGATCCCGATCCCCGGGTTCTTGAACCTTGGTACGTGTAAACCCAAATAATCTAAAATTTCAACAGAAGGGTGTCTAAACATTTCCATGCGCATGCCTGTCCTTACTCAAATTTTAGTGAATCAAATATCAAATCAATCATGTTTTCAGTATGCTTTCTGGTTAGATCTCTTCTAATTAACTAGTTTACAATTAAATGATGTTTTTCATAAAATTTATTCTTGTATCTGATGATCTGTTAGTTTATTCATCCATCATCTGATTTTCCAATGGGCACATATTGTCTATTCCAGGTCTTATGATTTGGATGCCTGAGAGGTCTTGGGTCAGAGCTTGCTCTTGTGGATCAATAGCTAATCAAAGTACTGTCTGAATTTTGCAGTTTCTTGCAAGTTTTCTAGAAGAAAAAAAAAAACTGTTGTTTAGAACACCTTTTCCTCTTTTTCCCCCTGCTGTTTGGGTTTCTAGTGAACATCAAGCTACAGGATGTACCTTGTATTGATTAGATGCATGTTTTGCACATAGGAGTAAGGTTTCTAGTTTTATTCATCTTTTTTCATGGAAGGAACAGGAATTGGGAGTTGGGAGTATTTTGGGAGCAGATGGATTACAAAATGAATGAACCTTGCCTTAAGTTTTTAGATGTGTGTTTGGAATATTTTGAAAACCATGTATTAACTTTCCTTGGTTAGGTATGGACTTGTTGTAGCTACTGTTGTTTTGTGACTTTACATGCAAACACCATCAGATTGTATGTTCCATTTCGCCACTGCGTTCAGGGGATCTCTGTTTAGAGGATGGGTGTCATTGAACACTGAGATGGTTTTTTTTTTTTTGGAAATCTCATTGAACACTGGGGTGTTAGAATAGAGAAGTTAAGACAACAGAGAAGTTAAAGACTGTCCTCTTTTCTACTTATTTATGCTTATTTAATGTTGATTGATTCATCTTTTTGTTAATACTAGCTCTGGGCTAAACCATTAATGTGTTTTATTAATTTCAGATGATCTTGCGGCAATTGAAAGAGTGATAAAAGGGGCCAACAATGATGAGAAAGTTATTTACAGGGTTTCTGTGGTTTATGTGGGAGAGCAGGTAGCCAAGATTTGTAGGGTCAAAAATGTATTTTGGAGACAAGTGATGATCTTTTAAGATATTAGCTTTTTCTTAATCCTTTGTAAAAGGGTGACATGTTTTGTTATTAATACTGAAGGCTAAATAATGATAATTGCATGGTTGGTAGAGTGGGAATGTGATCTGGAAACATATGATGTTCTAAGATTCCATTGTCAGAGAAGGATTTACTTAATTCATCAGACCAAGAAATTAATGAAGTCGGTGTCCCTTTGTGATTCTATTTGTAATAAATTGTCAGATTTTGGTAGCTAGATTTGTGGGATATCAGACTTAAGAGAATAAGAGATCAAAATTTTAAAGGTGTCATAAAAGCTGAAAGGTAAGACCAAAAAGAGTTTGGATGGAGATAATGGAAGTGAAATGTTAGTATGAATACAATTTATGATAGTATGATGGCAGCATATGATCCATGTACTTTGACCCCAGTCGATTGAGATTTTGGTTGGTAGAGATAAGGTGGTTAGCCACAGGAAGGAGATTAAACTTGGTGATCCCAAAGCTCAGTTTCAAGGCAAGGTAGGTTGGACCCATGGAATGCAGAATCGACCGATCCAGATTGGGATCAGTCAATTTTGTATTGGATCGGAGTAGCCCCCTAGATCGTAGAAATTTCGGCTAAATCGGCTGGAATCAAACCGAATTGGCCGATCCGGACCAATTATACCATACAAGCATTATATAACAGTGTCCTATATATACTAACTATATAATATTATTATTTTAGATTAATAAATGATTATATTACATTACCATACATGTATATGTATAAAATGTTCATTAATTTGACATATATACTATAAAAATATACATATTAATTATGTTTGTACTATAATAGATATGTATATGATTACATATATATTGTATAATATATAAATCTGTAAATTTACATATATGATACTATATAACATATATCATAACACGCATGTATAAACAAATTATGTCCCTTTGCAAAGTCAATTCAAATTTTTTTTCCGAGGGCATTGCCTCCTTAAAACCACCAGAAGGGGCGTTGCTCTCTTGACCCTTGCGACCTAACCGCTCGGTCGATCAGCGCGACCGGCCTGTGCAATTCAATCTCTATGTGTGTTCTCGCACACTGGAGAGTTCAGTGCTTCAAGCTCCATATTTCAACGATATATATGATTGTGGCCCTGAACTTTCCAATGTGTGGGGATGCACATGCGGATCGACCTACTTGGTCAGATCGTACTGATCGACCTGAGCGGTTAGGTCATTTGCTTTGCAAAGGGACATACCTCATTTTTTCATATATATGTGTTTATGATATATGTAATCATATGTATAAATTTACACATTTATATATATAGATATCTATGTTATCATATACAAAATTATTATTGTACAAACATAATTAATATGTATATCTTTATAATATATATATCATATTAATGAACACTATTATATATGTGTGTGGTTGTGTGTTAATGTACATACAGTCATATATTAATGTAAATATAAGACGGTTTCATATATCATAAATATATGTATGGTTACATATATCATAAATATATGTAAATATTGAAGACCTATGTTCCTAACTTTTCTAATTTGTCATGATTTTTTAATCTGGCCAATCCAAGATTGGTCAGACTTTTGGCATTGGATCGGCCCAGGCCGATCCTTGGGCCAAACCGATACTTTTTTCCATGGCTAGACCGGTGAATTGGACTGGACCGGATTCTTCAGGTACGGTATGAACCGGAGCATACCGCACCGTTAGGTCCAGTCAGGTTCATGATTAAAGTTTAAAAATAAAAATGAAAATAGAATAAAAAATTAACATGTGTGGACCATTCCATGGGACAGTACGGCTCAGCAACTTTATGCTTGTTCATTATTTTTTTTGTTTCTCTGTTTATTTATCGTTTTCTGTGTGTTCTTTTTTTGCTTCTGTTTTGATTTTCTTCATTTTCATCGTACCCTCTTTCTTACCATTTGTTTCTGCCTTCTTTCAAGTTTATCCATTTTTTCCTTTTAGGTATCATGTATCCCATTTCTTTCAAGGTTGAATATTGACATGCCAGGTTAGAAGATAGTTTTCTTTTTTTTGTTGTTTGGCTAACCTAGTGACTTGTCTAAAAGTTTGCATATGATATTATATTAATTGATGAGAGTATTGATGGTTTAAATGTAAGTTAGAAAGTTGGAGGCATGTCTTAGAGTTTAAAGGTTTTAAAATCAGTAGGAGCAAGTCAGAGTTTATTCATTGTAATTATAGTAATGAAAAGGTGTTACAGGAAGATACAACTCTAATTGATGGACACAACATTCCTAAGACTATTAGCTTTCAATTTTTAGGGTCTATCATCTAAGAGATGGGGAGATTTATGATGATGTTGAACACAAGATTAAGACATTGGCTAAAATGGAGAAGTGCATCAAGAGTTCTCTATGATCGTCGTATACCCTTGGAACTTAAAGGGAAGTTTTATAGAACGGCCATGAAGTCTGTTTTGTTATATGGTACCGAGTATTAGGTAGTACGAAAATAACACATTAACAAAATGTGTGTAGTAGAGATGAGGATTTGAGATGTGTGCAAATTAAGAAAGATAAGATTAGGAATCAATGCTTTTGTGAGGACTTGGAGATAACTCCAATTGATAATAAAATGAGAGAAAATACACTCAAGTGGTTTGGAAACGTGCACCGTCGCCCTATTTCAGCACCGGTAAAAAGATGTGACTAATCTTAGTAGATATTAGTAAAAGAGTTCGGGGAAGGTCTAAAATGAGATGGTGCGATATTATTAGAAAGGACATTGGCTTATTGGTTTAAACACGAATAGAGCATTTGATAGAAATCTTTGGCGGAACAGGATTCATATAGCTGACCCCAAATAATGGGATAAGGCTTTTGTGATGATGATGATGATGAGTGACCTGTCTAACTCAGACTTCCAATTTGGGAAGTAAGGAAGTGGCCTAGTGGGTTTTCTAGCCTAAACTTGTTGACCCAGTTAGCAGGTCGTGTTTCAAAGTAATCCTAGTTAGTGTGGTTAATGCCATCTGTCAGCAAATTGCAGCATGGTAGGGTTAGCAGTACATATCCTATTTAGAGCATCTAATACTAGGGGATGACTGTGTCTAGTAGTGTGGTCTTTTGTATGTTTTTAGGGTGAGGGATTCCTTGGTATACTTCAGTGTTGAGAGTTACTGTCTTTCACAGGGCTGGTGTGTGCTGGTTCTTGTGTGTTTTTCTGTCACTGTGGTGGCTCCATTTGGGTTTTTGTACTGCTTCTGAGTAATTATTTTTGTTGCTTGAGAAATGAGCGAATGGGTGTAGAATTATGCTTCCTCTCTTCTGCCGGTATTGCCTTTGTTTATCATTTTCTTAATTATTTACATCTGGAGAAAAAGTTTAAAGAGATGGAATAACCTATGAATTGTCAATAGCATCTACTTCTCTCTCTCTCTCCCCAAATGCTATTAAGTGGTAATCATGTAGTCATCATTGCTATTGCTACTCTGCTTTGGAAGAGAACAACCGCGATCTCTCCTTACTAGTACTTGAGAGATGGTAGTTGTTGCCTTTGTCACTGTTCCAATTCTAGGTGGCTGTCATCCTTGTCAGAGTAATGAAGGCAAGCATTGTTAAGGCTAACAGTCATCAGCAAGACCACCTTTTGGGATAATGCACCTTGCTCTGGACATAGCTCTTTGGATCATGGTTTGCCAAATCGGATTGAATTGGTCTGATTCGGGAGAATCGTTGCGGATCAGGGAGAATCCGATTCCCTGATATGCCGATCGGTCTGATTTGCCTTATCTATATATATTATATTATATGGTATACTATATATATATATGTATATATATGTATACATATATATATATGTATATAATTATATTGTGACATTCAAATGTGTATATATATTTATATATACACACATATATGATTTATATTCAATCATATATATACATATGTATGCAATATATATTCATTATATACATATATAATATATATTATATTAAAAATATTAAAATATCCCATGTGAATCGGACCGAATCGGAAAAAAAACCCATTTGATCCAAATCACGATGCGGCGAACCTTGCTTTGGATAGCTTCATCAATCAAGACCTGGTCTGGGGCTCTAGGCTCAAGGAAGGGGAAGATAGTTGATTTCCACCCTAGAAATAAATGTTGAACTAGAGATTAGTGTTGCTTTTAGTAGATTCAATTGATCGTTGATCTAGAGATCCTTTGACTCAAATTGAGTGGTTATACTATATAAATATTTATATGAGGAAGGAAAAGGTGTTTGGGGTGTAATTGAGAATTTTCCCAGGGTGTTGGTTTTCCTGGGTGTAATGGAGACATGTTCTGTTGTAATTGCTAATACTGGTAAAAGAAAATGGAACCGAAAGACAATGGCTAGATTTATATATGGAAGGGGACTTGGGGCCTGAAATTTTCGATGCAGTTTGATCAATCAAGACATTTTGCAACCCACAGGCTTGTGTGATATATGCTTCAAGAAGGCAGCAAGAAGATTCCAGGGAAGCCTACACGCAGCTCCAAATACTAATATATGGCAAAATGGGACTGACTGGGCGAAGTGACTGTTACACCTGAATGAAATTTACTTTTATTTTCAGCAAAATGCTTCGATTAGTCATCCAAGAGCCTCGGAGGTTTGTTCTGTTAATGTTTGTATGGAGATGATTTGCATGAGTTTTGATGCGATTGGTGTTTCTATGTTGTAGAAGTTCTGAAGATTTAAGTAATTTGCACTTTGCAGTTCCATCCTAGAAATGCACATATCTGCTACTGATGTTTCTCTATTTTCATTTTTTATTAGAATAGAATTGTTACCTTCCCTGATCTCTTAAACGTGTTATAGTTCTATCCTTGATTCAGCAAGTGATGGTTTGATCAAACATCAAGTAGAATACTGAGAAGTCTGCAGTCATGGATCAGTCAGTACCACAGTCCCAACCAGTGATGGAATTGTGACTGGTGCTGCTCAAATTGCATATGCTGCTCCCCCCTACCAGCCTGCTGCAGTTGTAGCAACTGGTGCTCCTGCAGTGATTGGAGCTGTGGCTGCACCTAATCAACCAGCATCGTCATATCCAACTTCCCCTGGGCAGATACCCAGCCAGCACCAACTTGCATACCAGCAGGTGCAGCAATTTCACCATCAGCAACTCCAACAACAGCAGCAACAACTTCAGGAATTCTGGGCCAACCAGATCGTGGAGATTGAAAACACTACTGATTCAAGAACCATAGCCTTCCACTTGCCCGGATAAAAAAAATAATGAAGGCTGATGAGGATGTTCGTATGATCTCTGCGGAGGCCCCTGTAATATTTGCCAAGGCCTGTGAAATGTTCATATTGGAGTTGACACTTAGATCATGGATACATACTGAGGAGAACAAGAGGAGGACACTGCAGAAGAATGATATAGCTGCCGCAATAACCAGAACCGACATTTTTGACTTCTTAGTTGATATTGTACCAAGAGATGAGCTAAAGGAGGAGGGCCTTGGGATCCCAAGAGCTGCGTTACCAGCTGTGGGCGCTCCACCTGATGCGATTCCCTATTACTACGTTCAAGCACAGCATCAAGTGGCACCCCCGGGGATGATCATGGGGAAGCCTGTAGATCAGTCAGCTGCTTCTGCTGCAGCAATTTATGCGTCTCAGCAACCGCACACAGTGGCATACATGCCATGGCCGCAGCCACAGG
>JACBKR010000968.1:0-47708 GCA_014218235.1 Colocasia esculenta
CCCGGCTAGAGACCGCCGCCGAGTTCTTCTGGACAGAACATGAACTGTTCTGCCCTTCCTTTATATTAATTTCGGTATGGTTCCGTGATGAGGATATATTAATCCTATACTCTATGTATGTAGTCAATTGTGGGTGTGGATGAATGTGGTGTGTTGATGGTGATGTAGGAATATGTATCCCATGAATTGTGAGCATGACTTTTAATGATCTTGTCAAATTTATGTTTCATGAGTAGGATTAGACTGAATGCCTTGGTTTTTGTCAGTTCATGAAGATTAGTAGATCAGTAGATGTATGCCCCAATTTTGGTAAATTGATCCATGCTTGCATGAGTTGCAAATGAATTCGGTTCGGTAGATAGAAAGACATGCAAAATGGTTTGTGGTGATTGATCTATAGATTATGATTTAGGGAAATGTTGTATTCTCAAATCATGCATATATTAGTACCTCTGTTTAAAACAGTAAGTGGCAAATTGCAAGATGTGTTAAACCCCATGTTAACTTAAGTTGTTAATAGCATGCTAATTAGGTGTTTTATGTTCTGTAAATTCTATTTAGCTCAGAAAATCTAAATTTGAGTGTATGATCTTGAACCCGAAAACAAAGCATGGGGTTAAATTTTCAGGTCATTTGGATCAATAATAAGAAGTTATGTATTTTCATGTGAAATGTAATAATTTACGTATGTTATCGTAATGGGGTTAGTTATTGCTTAACCCACCTGATTATGCATTTACTGTGTTAAACTCCTGAAATCTGTAGTAGCCTGGTTAGGGAAAACAAAGACACATTGTGCATGAGAAAACGAAGGAGATGTGAGTGTAGGTGTAAAATACATGTTAAAACTCGGTATGAGTAAAGTGTAAAAGTTGTGCCTATGTGACACTGCTACCCTAGAGGCATCGGGAGCCGTAATAGAGAAAATTCCCTATAGAAGCTCCATGTGATATAAGTTTGTCCCAAAGGCATTGGGAAAACCCCGGAGGTGGACAAGTACCACTAGATAGGGGGGAAGGGCTTCTCCCGGTCTGCGCAGTTACCAAGATTCACGCTGTATTGCCCTAAGTGGTGAGTATGTGTATGAGTTGTGTCCTGTGTTGTGTTATGATTGTGTTATGAGTTTGTTTGAGAGCTGTGCTAAGGAATGAGCACGAGCTATGAGATATTTGTTAGTGTCCTCTACTGGTGGTTAGGACTATGTGTCATGGCAAATTGTTTAAGTAATGAAAAATGAATAAGTGTGAAATATGTGAAATGGCACGTGGTAAGTGCCCAAGATGCACGTGGTAAGTGCAATCGATGTGATATGTGATAAGTGAAAGTGGAAGAGAAAATGATGTGGAAATGAGTAAATTGTGTAAGTGTGAACATGTGTACGTGTCAAATGTGTAAAAGTGAACAATGTGAATGGTAAGTGTGCAATCATGTGAAATTCTAAATGTGAAAATGTGTTATTGAAACTCATGTGGGACAAAATCTGAAACCATGTGAATCAGAAAATTCATGTTACTATCCTCATGTTTATGTGTGCAAAATGTCTAGAATCCATGTTAGGGTAACCATGAGTTTGTGTGCAAATAGCATGATGGGGTTGTTCACATGATATGTTTTAAGCAACGTTTTAGCTCTCATGTGTAGATTTATAGCCATTGAATCATGTGAATCAGCAACCTAAAGCATGTAAATGTCCAGGTATTTGTTTAAAAACATGTAAGATCCATGCTAGTTGTGTTTTCTTTCATGTGGCACAATGTTCAAGTTAGTAGCTCTCAGTCTTGGTTCTTTAAAGACAAGTTCATAAGTAAATTGAATAGAGAGCATGTGATAGGTAAATTTATTCTTAGAATCTGAAAGCATGATCCATGTATAAACTTGTAAAACTTTCATGATAGGTTGAAACCTCGGAAAATGACTAGCAGGCCATGTTTGAAAAATTGTAAATGTGCATGTAAAACCCCTATGACTTATACGTGTATGTTATGGGTAGTGTTGCTTGCTGAGTCTTTGGATCACTCTTGCTTCGGCGTACAGGTTGACAGGTATCGTGCACTAGAAGGAAGCGTGGCGAGGATCATCATTTGAAGACTATTTTGTGGAGCTGTACCAGTTGTACTTTTCTTTACACAAAAAGATTATTGTATGGACAATATTTGGACATTGTAGTTCTCTTTATTTTGTATTAATGTGGACAATTGTCTTTCTATTTCGCTATTTAGATTGTGGAATGTGTGTTGGTGACGGGTTAAGAGTTGAGTTGTTTATTTTTTTCCGCTGTACTCTATTGCTATCAGGTACATACAACCTATCGACCAGTTGGGTACATGTCCCACTGTGACGACGCCCTTTTTACCGATGGGGATTGGTATAATCGTACCGGTATGAAGAGGGTCGTTACACTTTTGGTCATCCACATTAAAGAAAAAGAGTTCCACGTGTACGACTCATTACGAAACAAAGATCGTCGTGACATTCACAATATGTAAGTGACAAGTGTTACATACAATGCTTACATTCGTTACAGAACATGAGCACTTATGTAATATGTAACAGTATATGTACATCAAGTTGTTGGAACTCTTTTGTTAATTCTTTCATGCAGGTGAGGAACTTAAAAGATACCTGAAGGGCAAGCACTTAGATGCAGAAAAAATGGCCGCTACGACCCTGACCCATGCCCACAACAAGGATCGGGAGACGACTGCAGCATTTTCACTTGCAAATACATGGAAGTCTAGCACGTAGGGACATTCAAGATTGCCCTTCAGTCAGGATGACATGCCAATGTGCGAGCAAAGTTCGCCCTCCACTTCATCAAAGCGTACTCAATGCACAAGAACGTTCATAGCGTATACAACTGAAGGAGAAGAACTGCCGCACGTACTAATTCCTAACCAGTGTAATGATACTTGTACATTTACTTGAGCACACCCTCTGCATTACAGTCTTTACCTATTTTTGTTATAGTATACATGATACGAGATTACAGTTGGAGTAGTACAGTCTTACATCTTGAGCGCTAAAGCTACGCCTACCTTATTACAGTATACGTAGAAGCCTGTTACAGTCTTTACCTATTTTTTTATAGTATACATGATAGGAGGTTACAGTTCGAGAAGTAAAGACTTACAGTTTGAGCGCTACAGCGACAACTACATTATTACAGTATAAGTAGAAACCTGTTACAGTACTTACCTATTTTCATTATAGTATACATGCTATCAGGTTACAGTTCGAGCAGTACAGTCTTACAGCTTGACCGCTAAACCTACACCTACATTATTACAGTTTACGTAGAAACCTGTTACAGTACTTACATATTCTCATTACAGTATACATGCTAGGAGGTTACAGTTGGAGCACTATAGTCTTACAGTTGAGCGCTACAGCTACAACTACATTATTACAGTATACATAGAAACATGTTACAGTAGTTACATATTTCATTACAGTATACATGATAGGAGGTTACAGTTAGACCACTACAGTCTTACTGTTACTATACAGTACACGTATAAGGGTGTTACAATAGTGTCCTAATCCTGTTACAATACATGCTAAAATGTTACAGTATACGTTTGCATTTGCATGATAGAGAGCACATTAAAGCCCACAGAAGACTGCATAAAAGAAAAATAGGTATATTGCATAAACAAGCACCGTTACAATCTAAACTCCGTAACCCGATCACTCGGTGGTGGAGAAAGGGTATCGGTGGTGGAGGGAGGGTATCGGTGGTGGAGGGAGGGGAGGAGGAGGAGGAACGGACCGGGATGGGAGGGGAGGGGGGGAGGAGGAGGAACGGGCCGGGATGGGAGGGGAGGGGAGGAGGAGGAGGAACGGGCCAGGGAGGGAGGGGAGGAAGAGGAACTCGTTACAATCTAAACTCCGTAACCGATCACTCGGTGGAGGAGGGAGGGGAGGAAGAGGAACGGGTCGTGGAGGGAGGGGAGGAAGGTGAGGAACATATGTGTTCTTCCCTAGGGCCGAGTCGGAGGATGTTGGTGAGGCCCTTGTGGTCGTACAGCCGAGAGGCTTTCTGTACAAAAGCCTCTTCCACCCGATGTAAAAACCCTTCCAGTAGTCGGGGCTAGGCTATAGGTCGACGGCGATGGTGGAGCCTGTGGCGCCGGGGGCGACGGTGGCACCGGGTGAGGTAGGTGCCTTGCCATCCCTCTGGGGGCACGGTTAGATGAAAACATCTGCAAATAAAGAGGAAAGAAGAACGAAGACGAGCAAGAAAGACAGGAAGAAGAGAAGACTCAAGAAGCTTGTGAAGGATGAGGCCATCGGTTCCTTTTATAGTTGTGAAGAACCGTGAACTTCGAAAGCTCATGTGTAAGTGATTACAATGCTAGCTGTAACAGTGTCCGCACGCTATGTAACAGCAACTTCCCATCGGTCAGACTGGAAAGGACGTCGCATTGGAAAGGAAGAAGGGTAAGACAGGAATGGAAAAAAAGAGACGGAGGGCCAACGAGACGGAAATGTCGTGTGTGGAGGGTCATAAATGGTGACGTGTGAAAAGTAGGGACTGAAAATAAAACGAACGAAAAGTATGGACTTTACGTCTACCAGTATTCTGACAGGGACGAGGAAAAAAGTACCACCTTCTGACAGGGACCCCAATTAATTTTCCTAGTGATTTTAATAATTCATCGACTTTTAAATTTTATCAGTATTGTTCTAAAAATATAGAATTGTAAATCTTCAAAAATCATAGATCAATCTGAATTCTTATGATCCATGTGATATGGTGATCTCAATTCGGTTTTCAAATTTTTAGCGGAGACGATTATGACGGATCCGAGCTTGGATCTCAGACGATGGAGATAAAGAAAGAGAACAAGTATTCGTCCCAATTTTGATTATTTTTTGACTTGCAAAATAATCGATCTGAAAAATAGATCTCGAAGACGATCTCCCAACGATCAAGTTAGCAAAATCTAAACTCGATCCGCACAAAGAGTTAGATGATGGAGAGAATCATAGTGGAATAGGTAAGTTGATGACATATATTTATTTGTCTCTTACTTACGACTATTGATCTCTTTTTAAAGATGGAAGAAATTTATGAGTTCCGATATAAGATTAAATTCCCATCTAAAGACCCTTGCCTTCTCCTTTATGTTAAGAGGGCTATCATGAGCCAAACCCATTAAAACAACTTTGGGCTGCGGCTCAGGGACCCTCTCACCATACATTCACAATATGAAAGTAATGAAGGTTTAGTTTAGAGAATTTCTTAGTTTATCCATCTTAGATGTGAGATAAATCGCATCCAATGATCTACAAGTTATATATAAACTAATATGTATTTAAGCATGTAAATATATAGATACATTATAGAAAGAGATAGAGATGTGGGACATAACGGAGCCGTTGGAGGAGATCTAACGGTAGTAAAAAAAAAAAAATTGACGTGCACTTGTGATTTGTGCAGTACACTTTGTCATTGGATCTATAGAGAGAGAGAGAGAGGAGGACCCTGGTTGGGTCAATCGGTTAGAACTATTGTTTAAAAGTAAGAGGTCACAAGTTTGATTCTTAAGGGGGCTTACGTGATCTACATGCATCCTCGAGATATGTAGATCCAGAGTTTTTTCGGTCAAGTGGGATAAAGACAATACGGGTACATAAAAAATAGGAGCTGCCAAATTCTGATCTTAGAATTCACGAACATCAATCCTTGAACTCACAAAATCACACGGAACAGGAGTTCTTCGTTATCAAAAAAATATATAAGAGAGAGAGAAGCAAACACGGTGCTAACATGCGCTGATAGATGTTGGAAGAAGAAACTCATCAGCTAGCTTTCAAAACGAAGGAGATGAGACGTAATGCTCACAGACAAGGCAAGAGAAAGATCAAAGATTCCACCTTCCTCGTGAGAAACCCAAACAGAAATGGACAGGAAGATTAAATTACTCGAGGAGAAATATTAACATATATTAAAATATACATATTTAATGGAATTGTGTCACCTTAATCTTAAGATATTTAATATCTTTTTTATCTCTATTTTTTAAAACTCTCCAAATAAAGATGATGTTTATAAAGTGTGTCCCTCTTAAATGTACATCAAAATATACAATAAAATTTTCAATAGGAGGATTCCAAAGCATCACGCACGTCTCATCCTTCCTCTCTAGAGATTCCTTGTGGGCACTCTCTACAAATTAAGATCTTGCAGAAGTTGCCCAACCATATCATGGCCTGACATAAAAGTTTGTCTTTTTCCTAGATTTCTCACACAACTGAGAGATATGACAGCTCCATCGCGAGACAAAATTAATATTTAGTACGTACATATTACTTTCATATGGATTAATCACATAAATTATTAGTAACCATATTAATATTTGTTGCATTTCTAGATGCACAGCAGCAGGTACGAAGAAAATTCCAAAAGACAAATTAATATCAAACCAAGTTCGATCCAACTTGTCTCGGGTGAATTAATTACGAATCCAACTTGTCTACTAAATTGATGGGTAAATTAATTAAAAAAATTATCAGATATTGATTTTATTTCTAATCTCTAATAGAATTATAATACATTACAGTAAATATTATTTTTTTATTATAATATATGTTAAATCTTGTTACAATAAAGACTTCTATATTATAATTAGAGACTCCTCATTAATTTATCCTAAATTAATTTCAAATCTTTTTAGGCAAAAAAAAACGAGATATTTTACAAGTTCTGATGTAAGAAATAAGATAAAAACCACTCTCTTTTTTTACGTGGCACCGAAAAAGATGGTTAATTATCGAAGAGATTTTTAAACTAACATTTTTGCAAATACATATGAGAAGAAAATGGCGCTTGCATCCTGTTGATAGGTTGGGTGGGCACCTCTTAGCTAATCCACATTTGAACTTACTTGAGAGAATAGACAGCTTTAGATAAGTGAGAAGTCTTCCACGTAGGGCTGCAAACAGAGTTTATCGGAAGTGTTGATAACGGCTTGAAAAGCTATCTGATTTATCAAAGCGGCAGAGTATTTATCAGGGCTGATAAAAAAAAAAAAAATTCAGGGGTTATCTATGAGACTTATTTGATTATCAAAATGGCCATCATGATAGATGAGGTTCTTGCCATGGTAGGTATCCTTCATTGTTAATGAAGTCATCATTGTTAATGAAGTCATGGAGAATATATGGAGTGGAGTTTCTCAGTTGGAGAGAAAAGGTTCCGACAAATTTCAATGTCGATATGATATTCAATGAAATTGGTGACAAGGACAGAATTGCACATCATTTCGATTCCTGGGGGGGGATTTACCTGATTTACATGCAATCCTCGAGGTGTGTAAATCCGGGGTTTTTCTGGTCAAGTGGGATAAGGGCAATACGGGTATACGGAAAGTAGGAGCTGCCAAGTCCTGACCTTGGAGTTCGCGAACACCAATCTTTGAGTCCGCAAAGCCACACGGGGCGGGATTTCCTCGTTATCAAAAAAAAAAACAGTAGACTTGCATAACAGGTTTTCCCCTTTTCTTAATTTGTTTATCTAAATAGTACTTGCTTAGCAAATGAAAAGTTTCTCTTTCTCAATGATGCTGGTATACCTCCTTGCCTCTTTTATATGCTCATAAGCTAAAGTTACAGTCATCCAAAACTTTGTGCATAAATTTGAGTTTGAAGTCATCTATTTTTCAACCACCACTTATTGCCTTAGGTGTGGTTTGATAACATTTAATACTTAAATTTAAAATTTTATTTTTCATCTATTCTCTAAATCTGAAATTTAAAAAGAACTTGATATATATAAGATACTCATTAAGAATATTTGATAATAAATTTAAACAATATTATTATGTCACAGTTGGTTTAATGTTACACTTTTATTGAGTAGGTCTTGAATTCAAAATTTAGAATCAAACAAAAATAATTTTTGGAACCAAGTCATCGAAACCGGAATTCGGTCACCACCGGTGGCCGGCGAGTCGTCGGAATTCGGCCCGGGTGCTGGCGACGTTCGTGGATTCCGACGATTGTTGGCGTCGACGCTGGCTGAATTCCAACGCCGTCCGTCAATTTTGGCGATCATCGGCGTCGGTGCGGACCGGATTCCGACGATCGTCAAATTTAGATGTCGTAAATGTTATCAAACGGGTCTTAGTCTCCTTAAATGAACATTCCCTATTAATCCAGTGCCCATTTCCTTTGCAAGCTCATTGAACAGGAGTGAAAGGTGAAAGAGGAAAAGCTGTGCTCTGTTTTGGCTGGTATTCATCTTTCTCTTTTAACGTGGAAGGGCAGCAGGCATCTTATAGAAAGTGGCACACTTTCAAACGTGTGGGCAGTTCTCTGTCTTTGTCCACCAAACAGAGTTTGGAGATCCACAATCACATCTTAAGTTTGTCAACATCTTTCTTGTGCAATTATTCATGAGATCTGCAATGACCCCATATTATATAGTAAATATATTTTTATGTGATTGATTCATATTAACATATAAACTTTAGGGTGATATTCATCTTTTCACCTTCGATACTTGCCTTATCATCTCTTTATGTGCTGCAAATATCACCTGTAGATAAACCAGCTAATAGCTATTCTTTTCTGTTGTTGGGGTATTTATATTTTCAAGCATTCTCTTGAATATTTCCCTTCAAGTAGTACATCCCTTTTTTCGCGTAAGCTTATACATACATTTATTTTGGCCATGAAGATCTCACCATCAAACATAAAAGTCCCTATGGATTATTACATGTAGACTCCTTTAACTATATCCTTACTATGTTATGATCTTATATAGACAGTGTGGTTTCGGTATGAGCAGCTAGGCATGGCCTTATTGTCAAACATGGGTTTCATGTCATTTAACAAAAAATGGTCATATATATATTTTTTTTTTTTAGAGAGCCAGTCCAGCCCAACATACTCCATCCATCGTCACCCAATTTCATATTATATTTGTTCTTGTCAGTGTTACAAGGCAATCGCGCATTGTAATGTTCATTGTACGAAAATGACAATCCAAAAGGCACAGACTCTTCCAGTGCAGTGTCTGGGGATATGATTCCATTAAAGTCAGGAAAAGAAAAAAAACTGGCATCCCAAACAAGTGACTGATAACAGTATGAACAAATTTGTGGGAAGATAAGAGAAGAATCTCACTCTGTGCAAAAAAAAAAAAAATCATTTACAGGAGTTACACCGAACAAAGTCACCAAGATGAGGATTCAACAAAAAAAAAAATTCTATAGATAAATTACATTTTCTCAAAATAACAAAATACTAACCAGCTCACCATAGCTAGGGGAAAAGAATGAAGAAAGAGGAAGATGCAAAGTAACTTTAGAGAGCAGATGCATTACAGGTAAAGAAACTGAAAAAAAGCAATGAACAGAAAGAAAGGCTCAGAGGTTTCAATCTTTGCAGTGCTCAAAGTGTTCCAGCAGCTATATGTACAAATTTGGGGTGTCCAGGGCCAAGGGCAGTGCTGTTAAGTCTTATATCCAGTATATCTTGACCTCCAAGCTTCACCAGCATGGTGGAATCCTGGTTGCAGACGCCAAGATGCATGAAGGAAGAAATGGAGTACCATAGGGAATCAAAAAATCAACTGTCTTGTTGTTTCAACGAGCCCTCACTCATCAGGCTCCTGCTTAGGCTTTTAAACCTCTCCCTCGAATAATGACGGGATGCTTTTCTCCAGTCTGTACAGTCTTCATCATCTTGACAAATTCATCATAACTAATACGGCCATCCTAGAACATCAATGAAGTTTCTCAGAGAACCATCCAAATAAGGTATTGATGCCCAGAAAGGCATATCAGATCGGTAAAAAGAAGAAATTTGACAAATATTTATACCTTGTCTGCGTCAACTTCATGAAAAATTTTATTTACCACCTCAACTTCTGTTTGACCAGAGCCATCCATCAAGGCCTCTTTTAGCTCATCAATCTAATGTATCCGCTGTTATCTTTGTCAAAGAACATGAAGGCAGTTTTCAAATGCTCATCACTTTCGATTCTCAGCAAGTGAATATTAACAGCAACAAATTCCCCAAAGTCTAATACACCATTCCCATCAACATCAGCCTGAACGACATTGAAAAAAATAATTGTAACGATCACTCAAACCTCCATAAATTTCTACATTTTCAGCTTAAAAATAAACTGCTTTTTCTAGATGGAGAAATAGTGCGGCAGACGTGCATAAGCACATCCTCCTCCCGCCACAAGCGCCCCCCCAACCTCCATCGACAAATATAGTTGAGAGTAAAATCAATTACATGGGATAATGGCCTCTTAAAAACAAAAACAGTGGAAATTTATATTATGTATCAGTGAGCATGCAACAAGATCACAATATAAGTTATTATTAAGAAATTACTTATCAACAAAGTATGGACAACTCGAGTGCAAAAGATGTTACTTGCCCCACATTCTGGGTGTGCCATGGGAGAGAACTACTGCAATCATGGAATACACATAATAATGTGTTATGATCTTCAGAAAAAACAAGAGGTTTTGGTAAAAACAGATTAAGGTATCTTCTATCCAAGTGAAGTACTTTTACCAAATGTGAGTCTCCCATATTGTGATATGAAACAGGATATAACCTATGAACTAACACAGCTTCACCCCAGAATGAATCCAAGGATTCATCAGAGAGAATGATACCCTATCCACGAGTTCAGAATTTGCTGTAGCGACCAGGAGAATAAAAGTCAAGATCAGCCATAGCCATTCTTTTTTCTAAAGAAATTTGGCAGGTCATTCCACCTGAAAAAATAGCAATACAAGGAAATAGAAAGATAATGAAATTCTTATCAATCATACAACACTTCACATTACTACCCAGGTTAATAGTCTTTATTTGCACTATCTAATCAAAGTAAAGTGGGTGGTACCTAATCTCAAGGGGAAATAATCCAATTTGCTGAAGAAATCACATGCAAGGATATACCGAATCATGCATGCTCTCCAGTCTGCAGTACCACCAGACAAGTAACAGTCTACCAAGTGCATAGAACGAGTTGTTGCAGTGACAAGTTTCAGATAGTGCTAATGCTGTCTCAACAAGCCTAGGTAGCCTAGAGACCAATATAGCAATAGAGACAAAGAAGACATTGTTAAGGAACAAGATAAAGAACTCAACATTCGGGACAACAGATGCCACTAGACTTAGATCAAATGGAAACAAGATGAGAAGAAGTGAGAGCAAACATTATGATTGAGAGGATCACAGACAAACCGCACAAGGGATTTTGTGCAAATCCCTTGTTGCATGCAGACAGCCATCTCTGATAAAGGCATGGACACTGGTTTTTGCTCAGCATTTTTGGACTCATCAAATGGAGAGCAACTGACCTAACCAAGGTTTGCCAATTATAATCAATTTCAGATAACCCCTTCTTACTGCCCACAGGAGGAGTAATAGGTAGGGATGACAGGACTTGAACCTGTGACACTTGTACGCAAAACAAACACACTACCAAGCTGCGCTACATACCTTTTTTGAATCTAAGCCCCAAATCCTAAATCTAGGATTCTTTAATTTGCATTGAGCTATTAACCTCTGAACATTTTTTTCCTGGACATACCAGCCTTTTACTAAAATTGGTGGTATATAACAGAATTTATCCAAAATGAATCTCAGGTGCATCAAATCAAGTTGCAAATAATGTACGGTTGTCTCTAACACCCACATCAAGGCAAGGGGTCCCCCAAAAGTTTTCCCAAATACTTAATAACTGGTTACCAACACGATCATACAAGGACGACGCAAACTCCCCAATAATGAATATGGAAATCCACTATTATATTCTGGTCATTTTCTAGCTTTTGGAAGGGCAGGTCAGGCTGCACATAAATATCTGCCTTCAGAATCACTTAATTAGATAATAAGAACAGAGATCTACAAGGAGGAACATAACGAGAGGAATAGAATCTACGTCTGAATTCAGCTTAGTGCAAATAAACCAAGCAATTCTCATTGTGGGCACCATGAAGAACAAAAGCAAAAGAAGCAATAGCATTCATCATGCATCAGAAAGTGTTCTATGGAATATGATTACATGTATTCAGACTCAATGCGGTAAGGTAGCCAGTGAACTGGAAAGAGCATTTTGCTTAAGCATCTTTTTCTCTCTCTCATTTTTCATTTTTCCCCCCTTTGGGGGGAGGGGGTGTCTGTTTCAGTGGGTGGGAGGGCAGAATGACTCTGCCAATCACTCTCTAGTTGAGAATTGGACAATTGTCCTCCCTACAGGCAAATTTTTAGATCATTCCCCTGCCAGTATGATGTGAGCTGTTGTCATTTCCTGCATCATCTTGAACCAGAAGAAAAATAAGGGGAGATGCTTACAGTTTCCATCAGCATCTTCATCTCTGCCTCACCCAGTTGTGAACCAACCTTGTGTAGGCCAGCCTTCAGTTCCTCAAATGTTATTTTCCCATTGTTATCAGTGTCCATCAATCTGAACATATCCTTGATGACTTCTATTTCTTCCATTGATAAGTGTTCCGCTATTATCTGATGTGTATTTCATATGCATAAATTTAAGATGGAAATGGTCAGAGTGGAATCAAGTTTGGCAGATCATACTAAATAATTGAGGTACCGTAGAAAGTAAAAAGAAGGACCAACCCGCATGGCTTTCTTTTTAAATCTATGCATTGCAGCAAACTGTTTGAGCCTTGCTCTTACAAGATCACCCAACGGAGCATTTGGTGCTCTCTTTGAATTCTGCAACCATGGATGCTCTATGATGAATCGAAATAAAAGAAATTAGAATGTTACTCAAATAAGGAAATATATAATCAGTGTAGAAAACAGAAAACACCCACAAATTTGATACTGCTTAAGACAAAAAGGCAAAGATGTATAAGATCCCCTTACAATCCTTCTAATAGGCTCATTTTTCCACAACTGCTAGGGCATGCCAATTTATCTAACACAATCAACAAAATATATTCTCGGATATGATACTCGATAAATGTAGCAGATATATGCTGAGTTGTGCCACCTACTGGCTGGCTTAGTATGACCATTGATCAACCACTAGTCATACTAATCCGAGGTTGGCTACCTAATAAATGGTAAAGTTACTGACTAGAAATAGTCATCAGCTATCAACCTCACGTCACTCTGTCACTTTATTGCTATTTCCTATATGCTAATCATCATCCTGAATGAAGCAAACATTGACTTGGGACAACGTTTCAATCATTTTTTGGCTCATTGATGTTTAAAAGAAGAATAAATGTTCCCCATCCTAAACTGGTTGCTGCCTTTTTCCCTTCTCAATCCATAATTTTTATGGAACTTTCTAGGTTACACCTGGTTGCCTAAACCTAAGCTACATTAGCAAGATAAAATGATCAGCCACCCAATGCATCAGACCAGTTTTGACGTGGTCCTATACTGCCAAAGAGGTACTTGCATTGGTATCAAGCACCAGCCTATAAAGGGCTGTCAACCCAATAAGTGTGAACATCACGGCCTGGAGATGATAAGCCACTGTTTCAGAGGCACTTCCCTATCCAACATCAGTTTACCAAATAATCTTTCCTAGAAAACACATGCACATGAAGAGCTGGGTAAACATAAATAGTCCGCATGCTTGAACTCACCCCTAACAACACATCACTGGAGTCCTTATCTTTACCCTGCTCCATGTTCATGCAACAGAATGAAAACCAAAGATTCAATCAACAGACACCCGTTATACCTGAAGTACACCTTGTATGCTTGTAAGGTACATATAAATCATTTCAAACCAGATAAGTCATAAAAGCAGCAGAAAGGATATATCTTCTAGCCACAGAGAGGAAATATGTATTATCTTTCATGCAAAATAACTTTCAGAAGCTAGCCATGCATTGCTTCAAGTATAAAAAGTCTGCATTGAACCAGAAAAATCCTTCTCAGATAGTAGGGCCATCTCAGACTTCCTCATGAACTCCAGTCTTTGTTTGTGCATTAAAAGATATTTAGATGAGGCATACATCCATCTGTTATAATTGGGCGCTTGAAAATTGTAACTGGGGTTGGAGTTCACCCATTCATGAACCTCTCCGCCAGTTTTTCTTGTGCATTCGATAATATTTAGATGGAGGCATACATCCATCTGTTATAATTGGAGAGGCTGAAAATTGTAAGTGAGGTTGATGGAGTTCAGGCATCCTCTGAATGATGGATTTTCAAGAGAAGTTTCCACATGGACAGAGAAGGTTGTTAGATATATAGGACAGTGCTTACATTAAAAAAGATGACTCACAAAAACAAATTATATTGAGAGAAGGGGGTATCAGGTATGTCAACATGATAGTTTCCAAACATATGAAGATCTTTTCCGTAAAAGTGGAACAACCAAAAGCCTCAAGGTTAAGAGTTAACACGAGATGAACAGGCAACACATGACACGGACCAGTGAAGAATTCAGCCAAGCACATACAGAGTTAAAACCAACTTACCAAGTACTGCTGAGCAGTTAATCTGTGCTTTGGATCTTGCTCAAGCATCCGCCGGACAAGATTCTTTGCACTGTCAGAAATTTGAGGCCAAGGATCTCTTTTGAAGTCTACAACACCACGAAGGATCGCCCGAGCTACACCCTCCTCAGTCTCTGCAAGCCCCGGGAGTCAAAAGTGAAAAGCAGAACAAATGCCACAAAATCAGCACTAAATTCACAAGGAAAAAGGGGGGGAAATCTTAGAAGTTCATAAAAGCATCCACACAGGAACTTCCAACGAGGAATAGAACAAGTAACTATTCACAAAATCAGAAATAAATCCAAAAAAAGATTAGAAACTAACGCGAGTTCATAAAAGAATCTAAAGAAGAATCCTAAGCAGGGAAGGGAAAAGGGAAAAGATCAAGTAGTATTGCACAAAATCAGGATCAAATGTACATAAATAAGTATACATATGAGAGGTAAACGGTGCAGCATGTAGAGAGGGGGGGGTGAGGATCTTTTGGTAGCACCGCCCAGAAAGGGGGGACTCCGCACAGCAGGATGTAGAGGATGACGCCGGCGCTCCAGACGTCGACCTCGGGCCCGTAGTTCCGCCGGAGAACCTCCGGTGCCATATAGTAGGGGCTGCCCACGATCTCCGAGAAGCGCTCCCCCGGGCGGAAGAAGACGGAGAGCCCGAAATCTATGACCTTGAGCAGGGAATCGTCCGTCTCGTCGGCATACAGAAAGTTCTCTGGCTTGAGGTCGCGGTGCATGACCCCGTGGGCGTGGCACACCCGGACGACCTCGGCTACGGTGCTCGCCACCTTCGCCGCGGCGCGCTCCGTGTAGTGCCCCCGGGCGACGATTCGGTCGAAAAGCTCCCCGCCCCGGCAAAGTTCCATGACGAGGTGGACGGAGTCGGCGTCCTCGTAGGAGGCACGTAGGCGGACGACGTTGGGGTGGACGGGGAGCGAGCTCATGATGGCGACCTCGCGGCGGACGTCCTCGACGTCCACGGCGGTGCGGAGCTTCCCCTTGGAGATGGACTTGCAGGCGAATGCCTCCCCGGAGGCCTTGTCGGTGCAGAGGTGGGTGACGCCGAACTCGCCCCGCCCCAGCTCGCGGCCGAGGTAGTATTTATCGCCGACGCGGACGGCGGCGCTGTGGAGGGGCACCACGTCCTTGAGAACCCGGAAGAGTCGAGACCCGGGGACTGGGTCGTCCGAGAAGGGGTTGAGCCGGTCCTTCTCGCCCCGCCACCCCTTCCCCCGCTTCCTCCCATCCTCCCCGCCCTGGTTCCTCTGCTGCTTTTGCTGCCGGTGCCGGTGGTCCCCAGGCACCGGATACAGATCTTCACCATCCACTGGCTCCTCGGACACCGGCGTCAGGCACGCGCAGCAGAAGTTTCTCATGTCGCTGATGCCACAGCTCCTGCACCTGCCGCTTCCCCAACCCTTCTGACATCCAAATCAACACTCTGCTCTTATGGGTACACTTCCAACGCTGCTGCTGCTTGCGATACTGCCGACTCTGGTTGGCGGTGGTTCCCCTACTCCCCGTCCTTCCCCTTTCCTCTTCTGGTTCCTCGATGGAGGAGGAGGAGTGGTGTGTCTTCGACAAGTAGTTGACTGGGTCTCATTCCCTCTCCTCTTCTCACCTAGGAATGACGCGCAGAGACGGCAAAAGAGGGTGAGGACCCAGAAGACCGTCCACAGCGGGACACAAAACCCATAAAAGGATTGTCATGGAAGGAGGTAAAAAGGTGCCATCTTTTTTCCTTCTTCCTCCTCCTCTGTCCCAGTCCTCACTGCCCCAACTCCATCGCCGGGAACTTTCCTGCGCAGGAGGCCACGTAGCTGCCGCTTCAGGGGGCAGAAGTAACGTGGGCATCTAAAGGGGGAGGTGGTGGAGGAGGAGGGCCACACCGCCATTATGGAGTTTTTAATATCTTGTGAGGGTCTGGTCTGTGGTAGGTTGCAACTGCTGCGGCGGCTCCAACTACGCGCTTCAAAAAATCCGCCGCGTGATAGACGGTGGGGAAGGACGGATTTTTTAAAACAATATAAATAGTATTTAAATGAGGTATTTTATTTTAATTATCTATAATTTATATGAAAAATTAATTGGAAGTCCCTGTCAGAGCTTTTCTACTTTTTTCCTAATCTCTGTCAGAATATCCCTCCTTTTCTCAAGGTTTAATTTCTAGTCCCTGTTTTTCGCACGTCACCATTTACGACCCTCCACGTACGGTTTCCGTCTCCTTCGCTTCCGTCTCTTTTTTCCATTCCGTCTTACTCTTCCTTCCTTTTTTCCATCGCATGTCCCCAAACGACGCTGACGCTTCGTTCCTTTCCAAGGCCCGTGAGCTGTAATCGATGGGAAGTTACTCTTACATAACGTGCCAAGAACTGATACAGCAACCATTGACATCACTTACACAGTTCCTTTCGAAGGCCCGTGAACCGTTCTTCACAACTATAAAAGGAACCAGTGCCCCATACTTATCATTCACAAGCTTCTAACGCTCTTGTTCTTCATATCTTTCTTGCTCGTCTTCTTCATCTTTATTTGCAGATGTCTTCATCTAACCGTGCTCCCCAGAGGGATGACAAGGCACCTGCCTCACCGGTGCCACCGTCGCCCCCGGCTCCCCCGTTGCGACAGTCCACCTTCAAGCGCTGACTACTGGGATGGTTTTTACATAGGCTGGAAGATGGTTTGACATAAAGCTCCCGGCATTACGGCGACAAGGGCCTCAATAACATCCTCCCAGACATCGGCCCTAAGGTAGAACACATTCTTCCTCCCCTGACCGTTCCGGCACCTCCCCTTCCTCCCCTTCCTCCCATCCCTGCCCTGACCGTTCCGCCTCCTCCCCTCCGTGCTCTACCGAGTGGTCGGTATAGTAGAGGTAGAGAGTTATTGTAACATGGCTTGTTTATGTTAAATATTTTCGTTTGATGCAGTCTTATGTGTGCTTATGTATTTGCTCTGTATCATGCAAACTCATCATGTTACCAATAACACACTGTAAATCCCCTCATATATCTATATCAACATGACCAACGACTGTAAGAGATTATAACATATAATGTAAAACTGTATGTTAGACTGTAGTGCTTGAACTGTAAGAGTGTAGTGCTCAAACTGTAACAGGGTTGTTCCTTAGGTGTAACACTGTAGTGCTCGAACTATAACAGTCTAGTACTTAAACTGTAACATTTTATTACGTATAATATAACAGAATACGTAAGTGCTAGAACTGTAAGAGTGAGTGCGCGAACTGTAAGAGTGTAGTGCTGAAAGTGTAAGAGTCTAGTGCTTAAACTGCAACATCTTTACATATACTGTAACAGAAATCGTGAGGAAACAGTACTCTTCTTCCTCCTATCTTTCTTGCTCGTCTTCTTCCTCTTTATTCGCAGATGTCTTCATCTAACATCAGTACACAGGTCAAACTGTAAGAGTATTAGAGTAAACTGTAACACTTCATTACGTACACTGTACAAAAAATAATTGTAAGTGCGCGAACTGTGCAAGTGTATTACTAAAACTGTAATAGCGTAGTAGTGGAATTGTAACAGCGTAGTGCGTACACTGTAATAATGTATTACATACACTGTAATATTGGAATATCAGGACGACGTTCTGTTGTAACTAATATACAACATTAAAATCCGTCAGGATTGTGGGGTGGGTTGCTACAAGTTCTTCGGTTGTGACCTGTTTGTTTGCACCTTGAACAAATATATGCATGATCTACTTCTCCTCTTGAAAGTATTCTCCTCTTTCTCGGTCTTCCTGGCAACCTTTTTGTTGTCGGTGGCTTGATTAGAACTTCTGATGGTTGAGGCGGATCCGACATGTCAAATGTTGGGATAGGTTGAATGCTTCTTTCATATGCAGCCCTATACACTTCTGTGCTGTAAAATGCCGAAACATATTGAGTAACAGCTCCTTGTTACTGCCAATTGCTGCGCATGCATGCTTGCAATGAATCTTGACAAGTTGCCAGTGTGTCCACAGGAGCATGTTTGTAGATGGAGGTCTATGGCGTACGTCTTCATACTTTCAACAACCTCAAATTTGATTCCATCTGAATGACGGATTGCTAAGTGTGAACCACTCCTATATTTTACCCCTTTTATTTTGGTGATAACAAAATTTATGTTTAATTAATTATTATTAAAAATATTTAATATCATGTTTTTCTTAATAAATATAAATTTACATGATTAATGAATATTAAATATATTTAATACCATGAATTTTCTAATAATAATTAATATCATGATTTTTTAATAAATATAATTTTATGACATTATTCTGTAATGATTTGCACTAAACAGATAAATCGATGTCCATTCAATATACATCGATTTCAGTTCACAAACTGTCATAAGGATTCGCTCTCATAAGGATTCACTACTATAAGGATTCACTCTCACATCGATTTGGTCCTATAACGATTTGATAAGTGACTTTTATATCGATTTGGTCCCATAACGATTTGATAAGTGACTCTCATATCGATTTGGTCCCATAACGATTTGATAAGTGACTCTCATATCGATTTGGTCCCATAACGATTGATAAGTGACTCTCATATCGATTTGGTCCCATAACGATTTGATAAGTGACTCCACATCGATTTGCTCTCATAACGATTCGCTCTCATAAGGATTTGATAAGTGAAACATGGATTCCTTTGTAAAACATGGATTCCTTTGTAACTCTCATAAGGATTTGATAAGTAAACATGGATTCCTTTGTAAAACACAGACTTCTTTGTAAAAACATAGATTTCCTTTATATTCAAAGTGCCTTTTGGCATCTAGTGAAAAAGTCAATATTCTTGATTTGCGTAATCCTCTATCTTTCTGACAGGAGATCTTTTTGCTTATCTTTCTAGATCTCTTCTCTCCTACCAACAAAAGAGAGATTACTTACCACTTCTGGGTGGCATCAGGAAACATAAAGGTATGAGCCTTTTTGACAGAAACACTATTTTATCTAAACACTTTTTTCTATGCTTGCAGACCTCGTAGACCACAAATTATCAGAAGAAAGAGAAGATGAGCAACGGCTAGAACTCCAACGGATTTATTCAAAGCTGCTCATATAAAAGATGAAGCAAGGCTGAAGAAGAAGCATGAGCTTTCCTGAAGATTTTTCAAGAGTGTACAACCAGTGAGGAACCTGACTCCAAATACACTCAAAGAAAAAGAGAAAGAGCCTGAGCCCAAGAAGAAGTGTTCAAGCATCTGAAGCACTGAAGCATTCAAGCTCCTTCTCCTCTCTTCTCTCTCTCTCTCTGTGCATCTTGTAAATCTGGGGGAGAGAGTCTTTTGCTGAGAGTTCTTGTAGTTGGTTTTTATTTGTTCCAACTGGGCCAGTGCGGTTCTGCTAGACACCAAACCCCTAGCTGGGTTAGACACTGTATACAGTCCTACAGCTGGACAGAAGTCTTTCTTAGAAAAGAAAGAACAAAGCTGAGAGTTGGAACAAATAAAAACCAACTACAAGAACTCTCAGCAAAAGACTCTCTCCCCCAGATTTACAAGATGCACAGAGAGAGAGAGAGAAGAGAGGAGAAGGAGCTTGAATGCTTCAGTGCTTCAGATGCTTGAACACTTCTTCTTGGGCTCAGACTCTTTCTCTCTTTTTCTTTGAGTGTATTTGGAGTTCAGGTTCCTCACTGGTTGTACACTCTTGAAAAATCTTCAGGAAAGCTCATGCTTCTTCTTCAGCCTTGCTTCATCTTTTATATGAGCAGCTTTGAATAAATCCGTTGGAGTTCTAGCCGTTGCTCATCTTCTCTCTTCTGATAATTTGTGGTCTACGAGGTCTGCAAGCATAGAAAAAAGTGTTTAGATAAAATAGTGTTTCTGTCAAAAAGGCTCATACCTTTATGTTTCCTGATGCCACCAGAAGTGGTAAGTAATCTCTCTTTTGTTGGTAGGAGAGAAGAGATCTAGAAAGATAAGCAAAAAGATCTCCTGTCAGAAAGATAGAGAATTACGCAAATCAAGAATATTGACTTTTTCACTAGATGCCAAAAGGCACTTTGAAATATAAAGGAAATCTATGTTTTTACAAAGAAGTCTGTGTTTTACAAAGGAATCCATATTTCACTTATCAAATCCTTATGAGAGTTACAAAGGAATCCATGTTTTTACAAAGGAATCCATGTTTTTACAAAGGAGTCTGTGTTTTACAAAGGAATCTATGTTTCACTTATCAAATCCTTATGAGAGTTACAAAGGAATCCATGTTTCACTTATCAAATCCTTATGAGAGCGAATCGTTATGAGAGCAAATCGATGTGGAGTCACTTATCAAATCGTTATGGGACCAAATCGATATGAGAGTCACTTATCAAATCGTTATGGGACAATCGATATGAGAGTCACTTATCAAATCGTTATGGGACCAAATCGATATGAGAGTCATTATCAAATCGTTATGGGACCAAATCGATATAAAAGTCACTTATCAAATCGTTATAGGACCAAATCGATGTGTGAGAGTGAATCCTTATAGCAGTGAATCCTTATGAGAGCGAATCCTTATGACAGTTTGTGAACTGAAATCGATGTATATTGAATGGACATCGATTTATCTGTTTAGTGCAAATCATTACAGAATAATGTCATAAAATTATATTTATTAGAAAATCATGATATTTAATTTATTATTAGAAAATTCATGATATTAAATATATTTAATATTCAATTAATCATGTAATTTATATTATTAAGAAAAACATGATATTAAATTTTTTTAATATATTAATTAAACATAAATTTTGTTATCACCAAAATAAAAGGGTAAAATATAGGAGTGGTTCAACATCCTCTTTGCAGTCATTTCCATCATTTGCACTCTAATTTTGTCAACCATCTGTAGTATTGGTAGACTTCGCACGTCAGTTCCAATTGTTGAATGACTCTGCCAATTAGAGTATACCTCCCCAAACCTGTATGGCAATGTGAAGGAAATTAGGTTAACATTAAATATCTGTAACAACTGTCTGCTACATACTGTAACCTTATTTAACACGTTCTGTAATAATTTCCCTATAACTGTAAGACCATAAATGGCAGAATGTAATAGACATATCGCTTGTGTATTTAAAGCCGAACCTTTGTCCCGGGAACGAGCATGGGACCAGTGTTCGACATCATTTCGGAGCTCTCATTCTTTGGCATCAGCAGAATTAAGCTCCATTGCCATCATTGCGTCTTCGTACTCTTGTTCAGTAACAGCATAGGCAATGCGCTGGAGAATTTTTCTAAGTAATTTTTTGAAATGGGCGGCATATTTTCCCCGCACATTGGTCGTTGAAGTTCTACATGATGTGCTGGAAACAGTAGCCGTGATGATCATTCGGAAATATGTCAGAATCGCTTCCTTCCGACCTCTCCCTCTGTCAGATAGGAACGCGATCGTTCTATCTGATAGCAATGCTTTTTTCAAAATTTGTAGAAACCAGACCCGTTGTCATATGTTTCCGAATCTGCGATGAAATATGCTACAGTGAATAGCTCATTGTTACCGTTTAAGGCACTTGCAGCAAGTATAACCCCTTGCACTCTATGCTGTTTGATATGAGTTCCGTCCAAAAAGAGCATAGGTCGACAACCAACTTCGAACCCATAAGCAACGCCTCGAAGCATATGAAAAAGCATTTGAAACGTTGAGTCTCCGGTTCCACTTCTAGAGACAAGATCGATCTCGGGTTTGACTGTAATGCACGTTCGTTGTACCAGTTCAACATATGATAGCTTTTTCTGAAATCACCGTATAGTGAACTGACAGCACATCTTTGCCCCACCATGCCTATTCAAATGATTATACATGTTTTAAGATGGTTACTGTAACGCCCCGACGCGGATATCGGAGCGGGATTACAGTTATTAAATAGTACAGAGCGAGAAATAAATAACAATTATTGCACAATTAGAAACACCAAATAAACTCCAATTTCATTAATAATTCACCAGTCCCATTACATTTACTAATAACACACATCGTCTTCATAAACTGACTAATACTTCAGCATATCAGAGCCAAAACTAGGGCCATAGTACTTTATTCAAAATCAAACTATTACAAAATGACTAACTGACTCACTAACTCTTAACTATACTAATAGACTACTACTAAATAGCACTGGTGGTTGAATTGGTCACTCTTGAGCATCTCCCTCAGTCCCGTCCTCGTATGTGTGGTCGTCTCCATCCGACTCACCTGAACACATTAATAATACGCAGGATGAGCGAATAACGCCCAGTAGGACTTAATATCTCATGAACACAAGCATGCTTTAAATAGTTTAATGTCTTAATGGCAGGTTAACTAGAGAGTAAAGTCATGTAGAGCATGTCACGATAACGAGAGAACATTTGCAACTGGCACAGGGAAAACAGTACAACGGAAAACGACAATAGAATGGCCATGTAACGAAATAACACGTAAATTACACAACTGTGCACTAGTAACGATCACGCTTGCACTTGTAGAGATAGCACTTTGATTGTCATAGATTAATTTAGATAGTAAACTGGCGCTGGATGCATGCCGTAACACATCCTATGATCATTTTAACTCCCATGGGCACTAGCACTTTTCGGGCGCTCCTCCCAGGACCTGATCGGGCCCTATTGCGCTGGCATTAGTCATTTCTTTTATATCTTAGACAATCACACGATGGCCAATAGAGTACCAAGAAAAGATAAGAGAGTACTAGACGAGATAGATGAGAGAGTAGAGTGAACGTGAACAAAGAGAGGATATAGATAGTAGATGAGATAGGGACAATTTCGTAAAACAACGTGAAACTCCGATAGTAACGTTGCACAGCACCAGGTCGGGTACCGGCAGTCTGGTAGAAGTCACAACCGCCCTTTCCCGTGCTGTGTACACGGGTCAGGTGGTCCGGTGTGAACTCAAGACGAGAAGGAACACTAAGGCGTGGATCGTACTGATCCCTAGAGTGTAATGGTTTAGGGTACAACCAGCTCATTGACTAAGGTCGTGCGCCAAAGCCAAGAGACTTACGGAGGTCTTCAAGGAGTCCTTGGTCCAGTCGAGAGTATTCTCGGTGGAGAGGTGGTCCAAGTCAGGAAAAATGTGTAGAAACGGGTCCGTCGTGCCTCGAGTGCTCGAAGGCCGAGGGAAACGATAACATATTTTTAAAGTGGCACGTATAAAACAAAAACATTGTATTTAATAAGAATAGGGTAATTTAGTCATTTATTTCGATAATTTACCGAATACATTATTGCATATTTATCGGGGTCAAATGGCATTTAATAATGTTTTGTGTGTGTAAGTGTAAAGAAATCTTGAGGATATGACAAGTCATGCAAATGTCATTTTTAAAATAATTAAATATATATCATTAATGCCATTTATTAATTTACCAAGTCGAATAACTATAACATGAGTTAATCATGACTAATTAAAGGTATATAGCTTAAACAACAGAGCATATGCACAATTTTCAATTTGGCCAGATTTCTTGAAAACGCGACGGACCTACCCGTTGCGTTTCGAGTCGCGACAGGGCGGTCGGGCGCGACACGGGGCCTGGCCGGTCTGCCTGGTCTGGGGTGAATCGCGACGGCTCGTGCCGCCGCGTTCTTGACGCGACGTCAATGGCCGGCGCGACCTCACTGATATCGCGCGGATCGCGCCGTCGCGATAACAGTTAGATTGCTCTTTTTCTTTTTTTCTCAGGGCGAGTCCTCTGTGATACAGGGCGTTTCTAAATTCCATATAAAATAGAACAATGATCCAAAAAGCACGAAACCATTTTAAACGAAGTAGACATGTATATCTATCAACATGCACGATTAATTTGAAAATAGACAAGGTTTAGATATGCATGGATCGGGTTACTTTTTGGTGACTTAACAGGCAGTCAGGTTCAACGAATTAATTAGAGAGGTATCATGACAAAAATTATGAAACCAGTGGCGTTTGAAAGCTAATACGAGTAGTATTTTAGAGAATTTTATCATGATAAGACATCAGTATGCACGAAGTTTAAAAGTAAACTTTAAGAGTCAGGTACATGAAAACAGACATAGATTCAAAGATTTAATTCTCCCTCATGGGAGGTCGAAATAGAGCAAGACCAAGGGCATTTGAAAGCTAGTGTGATGTAGTATAACTGAGAATTTTATCATGGCATGGAAACAAGTACATATCGGGAATTAGAGAACATATAGATCTCAATTCATGAGAACAGCACGTTTGACGAAATTAAATTCATCCAAATAGATGAACGAAATACCACTAAATTATAGGGCTTTTGAAGAGGTACATGAAGGCTACCTAGGGTAATTATTTCATGATTTTTTCTTGAGAGATTGCCACCCTTTTTCGTGAAGTAAAAAGCCCTAGTTTAAATGAATGCAAAATAAGAGAACCCTTCTTGCTCCAAGCCTTCTCCTTTCTGCTCCTTGGTCCAGATCTTCTCCTCTTCTTCTCCAAAGGTCTTAGCACGAAATTGGGGGTGCTAGGGTCAAATGGGGTGTGTTTTTGTGGCTTATAGAGTTCTAAATCACCTAAAACTCTTTCTTTCTCATCAACTCCGAAATTGGCATTTATCTCCCACTTTCTCTTATTTATCCAATAGAGTTGGAAAAGGATCCAATTCGTGGGTAGAGGTTTTAGGATAAGTCTAGGACTCTTTTTAGGATGGGTATGGACTATTTATAATTATTTAAACCCTTTCCTAATTATCACTTATTTTTATTCCGAATTTGACTTAATTTTTTCTTATCCCATTATGGGCTATCCCTATTTGGGTCCTTCCATTGGATTTGGGTTATTAGAGTAACCCATTAATAATTTAGCTTAATGGTGTTGTCATTAATTCCCTTTTATTCCATGTATTCTCCCTTTATTATAATTAAATCGATTTATCTCATTTATTAAATAATAATTTTTTTATTTTAAAAAAACCAAGGGTGCTACATCCTCCCCCTCTTAAAAGAATTTGGTCCCCAATTTTATAGAATCGTCAGAGGAAGAATGACTTACTGAATCTTCCGGATAATTCCGTCGTAATAACGCTTTCGGGCTCCCACATGGCCTCTTCGACTTCATGGTTTCTCTCCATAATACCTTCACCACGAGTATAGACCCGATTCCGAAGCTGTTGCATCTTCTTGTCTAAGATCTTCACTGGCCTTTCTTCATAGGTCATATCCTTGTTCAGAGTAATGTCATAGCTGATTCGTGCGATGGATCATACACGTACTTCCTCAGCATTGACCATGGAACACGATGTACGGTAGAGAACTGGGGAGGTAGAGCTAGTCGGTACGCCACCTAGCCAACTTATCTAATACTTCAAATGGACCTATGAATCTCGGTCTCAGCTTGCCTTTCATCCCAAACCTCTGAAATCCTCGGGTCGAGGATACTTTGAGCATCACATGATCTCCACTTGAAACTCCAAGTCTCTTCTTCTTTTGTCTGCATAGCTCTTTTGCCTGGACTGAGCTATCTTAATTTTGTCTCTGATAATCTGTATGTCCCTGCTAGATTCTGCACCATATCTGGTCCTAGCCTTGCTGCTCACCTACTTCATTCCAGCATACTGGCGATCTGCAACTTCTCTGCCATACAGTGCTTTCAAATGGTGTCATCTTGATGTTGGCCTGATAACTATTGTTGTAGGCGAATTCAATTAGTGACAGTTGTTCGTTCCAATATCCCTCAAAGTCTATAGCACAGGCTCGCAGCATGTCTTCCACTATCTGATTTGTCCTTTCAGTCTGTCCATCCGTCTGTGGGTGGAAAGCTGTGCTAAAGTTAAGTTTTGTGCCTAGGCAGTCTGTAGTCCCTTCCAGAATCTAGAAGTGAATCTGGGGTCACGATCTGAGACAATGGATACTGGAACTCCTGTAGTCCTGACTACTTCTTTCACATACAAAGCTGTTAACACATCCACACTCCAAGTGCTCTTAATGGCAGGAAGTGTGCGGACTTGGTTAAACGTCCACAATAACCCAGATAGCATCAAGTCCACCACGAGTTCGGGGTAACCCATGATGAAATCCATCCCGATGCTTTCCCACTTCCATTCAGGTATGTCCAGGGGTCTAAGTACACCCCGCAGGACGCCGGTGTTCTGCTTTTAACCTGTTGACAAGTGAGGCAGTGCGCGGCATGCTCAGCTACCTCACTCTTCATGTTTGGCCACCAAAATGACCTCTTCATGTCTTGGTACTCTTGGTTGCACCTGGATGTATTGTGTACTTGGTCTTGTGGCTTCATCCATCAATTTCCTTTTCAGCTCTTCATTGTCAGGCACACATGTCCTGGCTGGAATAATATTCTTCCATCTTCAGCGATGGAGAAGTCTGATTTGTCAGCTATGGTCTCCTTTACTCTATTAGAAACGATCATTAGCTTGTTGCTCTCTGATCTCGACAAAGATGTCGGGTTGAGCTTTAGATTAGCCACTAGCATCTTATCATTCCTCTTTTCAATGTTTAGGTTCAGGTGGCGAATTGTTCTAACAATTGCATCTCGCCCATGACTAGACAGGATAGCGAAGCTACTGCTTTCTGCTAAGTGCATCAGCTACTGCATTACCTTTGCCTGGGGTGATATTGAATGTTGAAATCAAAATCCTTCAAGTACTCCAGCCATCTCCCGTTGTCGCATATTGAGCTCCTTTTGAGAAATAAGTACTTCAAACTCTTGTGGTCGAGTAAACAATGAATTTTCCCCATATAGGTAATGCCTCAGATCTTGAGTGCAAACCCACAGCAGCTAGCTCTAAGTCATGGACAGGATAGTTAACTCATGTTGCTTCAATTGCCTTGAAGAATAAGCTATCACTTTCTCATTCTGCATTAGTACACAGCCTAGACCGATTCCGGATGCATCAGTGTAGACTGAGAATCCTGCGCCCTCGACTGGCAACGCGAGATAGGTGCAGACGTCAACAACTGCTTTAGTGTCTGGAAACTCTTCTCGCACTCCTTGCTCCAGACATTCTTTTTTTTACTTACTCTATCCCAGCCAGACGATTTTCGGCACTACAAAGCCACGAAAGTGAATGTGTCCACTTCCGAACCGATATTTGTTACTCTCAAGAGAGTACAGGCACACTTCCAAGGGGCAGAAAGAGGAGAGACGTGATTACGTCGTCCGGGAGCATTAGGAGTGGCCGAAAAGTCATTGATTGAACGATTTCTTAATGAGTGCATCATTAGTGAGTACGTGTTACAGTATATGTCTACCATGTTTACAGTATATGTCTACCATGTTTACAGTATATGTCTACCATGTTTACAGTATATATCTACCCTCTTACAGTTTCGTCTATTACTGATGACAATCTTAATTCTTGCCAAACAACATGTTTTCTTACATGTAGAGAGTTCATGTTCAATGGCTCTGAGGAAGGACACGACAATTTCCTCTCGTTTCATGACATCCGGGAGCTATTGTTCGCAGGGAAAGCGAATCGGTCGTAATTGACTGCTACGTAGCGTCAACGCTTACTTGTTTCGCCCCCGTGAAGAGAACCCGGACATTTTTTGGAATTTTGGATATTTGGGAGCCGTTTTAAAGGGTTATGTCCAATCTTGTAGAGATGACAAGAGCAAGAAAGACCATTTCGAATATGCTTCAGGAATTGGACCCGCGCCCTACATGAATTCGGCTCATTTCTCCCCCTGCACGTTGGAACGAACCATTGGGCTCTTTTGGTCATCCACATCAAGGAAAAAGTTCCACGTGTACGACTCATTACGAGTAAACATCGTGCTGACATTCCACAATATGTAAGTGACGCGTATTACATACAATGCTTACATTCATTACAGTGCGCGAGCACTTGTGTTACAGACGTAACAGTAACATTAAATCTACATTAAGTGCTGGAACTCTTTTTGTTCATCTCTCATGCAGGTGGAGGAACTGAAAGATACCTGAAGGGCAAGCACATAGATGCAGATAAATGGCCGCTACGCTACCCCCACCCATGCCCACAACAAGGATCGGGAGACGACTGCGGATTTTTTACTTGCAAATACATGGAATGTCTAGCACGTAGGGACATTCAAGATTTCCCTTCAGTCAGGATGACATTCTTTAGTGCGAGCAAAAATGGCCCTCCACTTCATCAAAGCATACTTCAATGGACAAGGGCGTTCATAGCGTCTACAAGTGAGGGAGAACTGCCGCACGTACTAATTCCTAACCATTGTAATGATACTTGTTGTATAGTCTTTACCTATTCTTGTTACAGTATAAATGATACTATGTTACAGTTGAAGAAGTACAGTCTTATAGCTTGAGCGCCCAGCTACGCGTACCTCATTACAGTGTATTAGAATCCTGTTTCACGTCTTTACCTATACTTTATAGTATACATGATAGGCGGTTACAGTTCCTGAACACATTATTACAGTAGTTTTGAAATCTGTTACAGTACTTACCTATGTCATTATAGTATACATGCTATGAGGTTACAGTTCGAGCAGTACATCGTTCCTTTAGCTTTGACCGCACACTACAACTACATTATTACAGTATACGTACAAACCTGTTACAAATAGCTGCATATTATCATTACAGTATGCATGATAGGAGGTTACAGTTCGAGAACTAAACCTACAACTACATTAGTACATTAATAGTTTCCAGTGTTACAGTATGTGCCCTTCTTCATTACAGTGTCCATGCTATGGGGTTACAGTTACAGTAGTACATGTTGACCACTTCAGAGGAACCTGTTAGTATTACAGTACACGCATCATAGAGAGCACAACAAGCCCACAGAAGACTGCATAAAAGGAAAATATATGTATATTCCATAAACAAGCACTGTTACCAATCTAAACTCCATAACCCTAGATAGGAGGGGACAAATAAGGACAACAAGATAGGAGGGGAGGGGAGGAATAAGAGGCAGCAGAGAAGTGAGTGGAGGGGAGGAATAAGGACAGCAAGAAGGGAGGGGGGGAGGGGAGGGGGAGGACGGTCCGGATGGGAGGGGAGGAGAAGGAAGTGACCGAGATGGGAGGGGAGGGAGGAGAAGGAAGTGACCGGGATGGAAGGGGAGGTGAGGAGAAGGAAGGGATGGGAGGAGAGGGGAGGAGGAGGAACGGTCGGGAGGGAGACATTCTAAACTCCCTAACCGATTACTCGGTGGACGTGGGAGGGGAGGAATAGGAGCGGGCTGGGGAGGGCCGAGAGGAAGGTGAGGAACAGATCTGTTCTGTCCTAGGGCCGATTGTCAGGGAGGATGTTGGTGAGGCCTTTGTGGTGGTACAGCCCGAGGCTTTCTTTAAGCCATCGTCCACCCCAACGTAAAAAACCGTTCCATAGTCGGGGCTGTACGACTCCGGGAATGGTAGAGCCGGGGGAGCCGGGGGCGACGGTGGCACCGGTGAGGCAGGTGCCTTGCCATCCCTCTGGGGAGCACGCTTAGATGAAGACATCTGCGAATAAAGAGGAAAGACGAGCAAGAAAGATAGGAAGAACAAGAGCGTTAGAAGTTTGTGATTAAGGATAGGTATGACACTAGGTTCCTTTTATAGTGTGAAGAACGGTCCTCCGAACGCTGTTTGTAAGTGTGTTATTGGGTTGCTGTAACACTTCTACGCACGCTATGTAACTTCCCATCAGTTAGAGTTCACGGGCCATCGAAGCGTCAGCGTCGTTTGTGGAATAGGCGATGGAAAAAAGGAGGGAGGGTAAGGACGGGAATGGGAAAAAGAAGACGGAAGCGAAGGAGACGGAAACCGTGCGTAGAGGGTCGTAAATGGTGACGTGCGAAAAGCAGAGACTGGAAATTAAACCTTGAGAAAAGGAGGGACTTTACGTCTACCGGTATTCTGACAAGGACCAGAAAAAAGTAGAAAGGCTCTGACAGGGACCCCCAATTAATTTTTCCTAATTTATATTTAAAATACTTAATATATATATATCAGATAATAATCCTTGTATAGTGATTTGGAGAGTTTTTTTTCCATATATTTAGGGTAAATGATGCTTACTGCTTCGATGGTATTAGTATTATTCGTGCAACATAGACAAGACATGTGTTCCGTTGCATATGGAGCTACAACCAATCGTATTGATACTGAAAATATGAGTTTTTTATTAATTTTAATAACTATTTAAATTTTTTTATTTTGATGTAATTGGAATAGTCGATTCATCTGATTTTAACTATTATTAAAATCAAAATTTGATAAAATGTTGGTCGTGATTTTATCTTTTGAATTTATAAACATTTATTAAATAACCAATATAAATTCTAATTCGATTTGAATTTTGATGATTATAAAATAAATCAATTCTAACAAATTATTAAAAATATTTTTAAATTTAAAATCATAATTATTATCAAAATCGGTCAAGATATCAAAATTTAAAATTTCAATTGCTACCGTAATTGCACATATAAAAACTATCAGATCTAGTAGTGAGCAATTTCTTTTATGTTATAATCTGGTCTCGGAAGTATCACAATGATGAACAGATCTCCTACAAATGTACTGAAATAAAGATTCGAATATAGCATCCGAAGCTGTGTTGTATTAAAATAAATTAAAAAGACTTTTAAATAATTTTAAAATTTAAAAAATATTAAAATTTTTTAAAATAATCTCATTCTATTTTTCGATCTATCTCGATATCAAACATGACTTCAAAGATTGAGAGTTGATAATAAAAAATTTGCAATCAAATTGCTCTAAGACCAAAGTGAGATTTGAATATTTATTCTTTAAAAATGAAGCATATTCAAGGCAATAAACATGAATAATACCGAAGTGCTACACCTATATATGGCGAGAATGTAGGAAGGTTATGCTTGATATTATTTTCCCATATCCCTTTATTAGATTTATATAATGAAGTCTCACTATTTTTGTTTTCCTTATGATGGGGTTAATTGATAGGGATTGGCAACTATAATCATAATGTTTTTGTCATCACACCTATTTGTTGCCCATTTGTTATCATAACTCTCGTTCATCATCATGAGAGCTAATCGTAGACTTATTCCCGACAGAGCAAGATTCGTTGGAATTTAAAATATATTTGGCGTTCGTCTTGTGAGATAAGACTTGAATATGTTAAATTCACATTTTTTTTACTTAAATATAACATATAATCATAATTTATATATAGATAAATTAATTAAAATTTTTTTAACCAGAACAAGACTTAACATATGTTGTAACAGACGATAATAATTATTGTAATGAGTTACAGTTCTATTAAGAACTAAAAAATAAGTCAATATCTTATAAAGACTCTTAATTAATTTGTCATTTATATATTTATAATGAGAAATGCTTAGTATACTTTTTTATTGCATTTAAGTGTAATATGACTAAGTACTAAATCCATATGACATCTCTCACATGGGGAGTGATAAAATGACAACCTAATTATTAGGTGCCACATAGATTTAGTGTCTAATCATATTATATTTAAGTGTAATATGAAAATGCAGTAAATCTTTCTCATTTATAATATATAACTTATAGCCATTGCGTACTTCGTTTGCTCTCATAGTCTCTTCCCTTCTTTTGACAGATATCCTTGCTAATTACTCTACATAACTGCTATTATCTTCACTGATGTAATGTGGTAAGATGTGATGAGATAGTAACATAGTAAGCTTGTAATTTAGTTAATGTGTATAGCGATGTTCTAACATTGTGAGGAGGTAATATATTCGATGAAGTCGATTCAAAACTCGCAAAAATTAAAGTAAGTCGATTTTTAGAGTCCGAAGTTGGAAGCTTGGAAGTTGATGGAGATTGAGAAGCGTAAGTTATATCTGACACAATATCGATCCGACTTACAAAAAGTCAAAACTCAGAAATGATGTTTTCCGAATCAACCTTTTGATGGATGAGTCAAAAATCGAATTAAGATAGGAAGCAAATGGACTTGAGAGATAGAGATGTGAGTGATTCTGAGACTATGACTAGATCTGACACATGTCGCTTTCTGTCTGTTTATTTGTGTTTGTAGTTTTACTTTTATAAGTGAGAGGGGAATGATAGAATTTGAGACCTCCAATATATATGTGACTAATCTTTAGGCAATTTATAGAGGTTTGCGGAGCCAATTTTCAAGTCAACTCTAGACCACACACTAATTTCTCCATGTCTGTGAGATTGACTCCTCAATTCGGGGCATGACCTAGACTTCTTGTCAGAATTTTTTTTTTTTTTGACAAATGAAATAGCTTTGTATTCAAAGTAGAGTGGAATAGATAGTACAAAGTGTAAGAAAATCGCAGCAGGGATGTAAGCAATAGATAGATAATACTTTCACAAAGATCAGAAATGTTTATCTGGTTGAAGTGTCGGCGTGTCGACTGTCTTTAGATAATGTATTGCCGTCCTACGGTGCAGAGGCTCGTTGGCAAAATTCTCTCAAGATTCGACAACCACTCTCGGCGTTCGTAGGTGCACTCCAACACGAACGTCGTCCACGGAATCAACCTCAGATCGTCTCAAAAGAAGCCACAGGACAAGCACAACGTGCAGCGGAACAGAGCACGTGACGAAGCAGAAAGACAACGCTTGGAGCAGCAGGAACGCGCACAGCGGAACAGAGGCCCGCACACGCCTCAGGAACAGCAAAGACCACAACCGACAGAAGTTTGCCATTCGTGCACGGGAAGAAGAAAATGTAGGCGGCGTTTTGTTTTCCCAAAAAAACCATCCGTCTCTTACCACGAGAGAGAGAGAGGAAGAACCAGCGAAACGAAGTCGCCGCTTCGTTTTTTCCAAAATACGTGACCCCCTTCACGCGACGGTTCCACAAAACAAAAAACGGGAAAAAGGAATCCGAGAAAACGAAACCAGCAAAAGGAGAATGCAAGAGGCAAAACCAAGCCGGGCCTGCCAGCGTGAGGCCCACGGGCCGAGGATCTGTATCCCCCCCTGCGCGCGATAATCGCGTGCGACGCGTCCGATTAAAGGGTTTCCGCTCGGTCCCCCCGGAACCACAATGCAAGAGGCAAAACCAAGTCGGGCCGGGGATCTGTATCCCCCCTGCGCGCGATAATCGCGTGCGACGCGCCCGGTTAAAGGTTTTCGGCTCGGTCCTCCCGGGACCACCTGGTTTGGGCTCAGACCGCACGTGCGTGTAAATCCTCTTAACATATCTAAGTATGTAAAAATGACCTCATATTTAATTCCTTCAAACTTCCTTAGATATCTAATATGGACAAAACAAACACACACACTACCACCAGGGGCGGACCTAGCCTATATCCAGTGGGGTCTTGTGACCCCACTAGATAAAAAATGTGTATTGGGGCACAAAATTTCACCATGGGTGACCCCATTGAATTTATATGGGTGCACCATTAGGATCTCACTGAAAAAAATTCTAGATCCGCCACTGACTACCCACATAGAGAAATATTTAAATTCAAAAACATAAATCCAACACAAAGGACTATGTGCACGCCAACGAGAGGAGTCTATCCCACATGACACCCAGAGGACCGATGATCCTTACATAACGGGGCAAAACTCCACCCGACCGGAACCAAGATAAACGACCACACGACAACAAGTATCCAAGGCCACCGGCGCAGAGTCATCCAAAAGAAGAGCACAGCCACAAATCGGGGAGGAAGACGCACACAGAATTTTCGCAATGGCAGAGATGGCCCCAATTTAGATATGGACCCCACTTAGCATGGCCGATTTGAGTTGACTTGGTTGTGCTGGGTTGTTGTTGGGCCAAAGTCAACTTGGGCTAGGCCGATCACAAGGGGCCTATCAATATTAACATGCGTAGACACTATTTTACTGGTTATCTTGCTATATATGTTTAACTACGTATTTGATACATACAATAATATGACTATCTGGTATAAACGAATTTTGATTTCTTTACTTTCTCTTATTAACAGTCTTATATAATATAACCTAGAATAGGTTGCAGACTATTAGAGGTTTGCAAAGAAGGTTTTGTTAACAGTATTTTTTATATGGATTACCAAATTAATTTTAAATTTTATCCGCGTGAATAAATCTCTATCTTCTTGGATGTCTATGATGGGATGGGAGTGTTATATCTCTTGGGACCTTTTGGCGGTGCGACTTTGAGCTGCTGGAGTCCTTATCCAAAGATGAGGCATGGCAAACTCCGGTCCCTGTGAACAGGGGCGGACGATAAAATATAAGGGGGAGTCGAAATAAAAAAATATTAAAGTAAATTAAAATATAAGACGGGTTAATTTAAAATTTTTAAAAAATTAATACAAAAAATAAAATTTTAGAGAGAGCCAAAATGGGGGGGGGGGGGGGGGGCATGGCCACCTCCACCATTAACGTGGGTCCGTCTTTGCTTGTGAAATGGGTTTGACCCATTCGGGGGTTCATTTTTTTTTTGGTTTGTAACTCAATGGCGTTGGAGAAAGCACCCCACCCCGGATTCGAAACTAGGGACACCACTCGCCCTCTCACTCCCCGCATTCGCAAACTGTTAAGAGAAAAGTTTAGTGTATTTTCATATTGTACTTAAGTGTATATGATCACTATACACTAAATTCATGTTACACCTAATAATTGAGTTGTCACTTTCACTCCCCATGTAAAAAATGTCACATAAGTTTAGTACCTAATCAATATAAAATGTACTAAACTTTTCTCAACTGTTAAATCCACCTGAGGGCGCCCACACTGTTGCCTTCACAAATTCATGAAAAGCACAAAAGGGTTCTCCAACCACTCGGGCACCCCCTGGCGCACCCATCCCCCGGCGCACCCATCCGGGGGTTCACTTGCTGATGAGTTGACTGGAGGGATTGACTTGCTACCTGTCCTATGACTATTGGCTAACACTCGCCCCATGTACAAGGAAGTGGACGTACAATAATATGACATTTAAGAATCTCTATTTATGCATCCTAACTAGGCGCTCTAAGATAGACGTCTACTTTTATCATTGACCCAAAATCTTTCCCTAGGCAATGTTTGGGAACATGTTTTCTGTGATTTTTGACTTGAGAATCTCTGACAAATCCCAACATCATTTCAAACATTAGTTGGGTGTTATGGGCTTCTATGCGCAGCGTTTCATAAGATGAGGAGAGAGATTGACACAACAAAATTTATTTCCCAGGTTGTGAAAAGCGGATAAGAGGCCGCTTTCTGCAGCACATCTAGATTTCTGACGTGAAATCACTGCAATACCCAATGGTTAGAAAACCCGCATAAGAAAAGGGTAGGAAAAGAGGCAGTTACGTAAAAGCACAGAAAAGAATTGACATCTATTTTGCGGACTCCAAACAAGACTGGTGCTTAAATAGTGGCTGTCAGAATCTAACAAATGTCAAAACAAAAAAAATCGATTTGGGGGGAAATCAGATTTGCCCACCTTAATCCCAACGTTGCCTAATATCAAATTCGCATGTCTATGGGTGGAGGGTTAGCGCTAGGAGAAGGGAGAGGGAGGCCACATGGTGGAGGGACTCACGACAGTATGCGTTATACCATACTGTCTCAAGAAGAACCTAAATGGTGTGAACACAATAGCACGCAACCCTATTGTGTGCGATAAGTGATAGTTAAATTCGCATATGTCTAGCGAAAAAAAAATTGGAATAAAGGGAGAGTAGAGGCCAAAAAATCATAATACAAACAGATAATACTAGGGATACAAAAAATCACACAACTTGAGAGGAACCCAAACAAAGAGAGTAGAAGATGGACATCAACTCACAAGACATACCCAAACATAAAAATAACCAGCAATCTAGATAGCATTACTTCATGTAGTATACAAGAAATAGTAGAAGGCAACGCTTGAAGATCGTCGAAACACAATCAAGATGTAAGCTCACTCTGGCGAAGGAGGACTGCAATCCATTTATGCAGTAGTTAAGTGGCAGCTTGGCCGATGCACACAATAGGGTTGTGTGCTAATTGACCTCAAAACTTGAGATAAATCGATGGCTCCGTAAACCCAACTTGGGATACTTTAGAGATAGCAGTAAGTAACACCTTGAACAATCCGACAAACTTGGCAAGATTGTCCTTGCAAAACACCTAGATAGAAACGATAACTAGATAGAAGGAAATATTAGCCGCAACTGAAGATAGGTAATGTAACGACTCAGGATCGAATTACCAGTTACCAACCAGTACCCGAATTCTGATCCGCCACCCACGAGCCGAAGCCCGAAAGGGTAAGAAGAGAACGTATAAGAAAATGTACACACCACAAATTTAAGCATTTCACTATATAATATTTCAGCTTGGTACAACTCAGAGTAGATAACAACAAGTAAGTAGAGAGTACGGTGAGTACAAAAACTAAGTACTACTCACAGCAGCTAAGCAGGACTAGCACCGGAGTGACCATGCTCCTTTGCACCTAGAGCCGACGACGAACCACCTGAAAGGGAAGGGAGTGAGTCTCAGAAAGAGACCCAGTAGGGACCACTACCCCACCTGTAACAGTACTACTAAACAGTGTAGAAAGTAGAGCAACAGTAAATAAACATACACTGCACAACACACAAAAACTGGTGGTGTAGTACGTAACTCCTCACAGGAGCGCGCCGAGAAAACTGAAACCTCGCAGGCTCAACAGTACAACAAGCACACACACACACACACACACACACACACACACACACACACACAAGATAGGACCAGCTAGGGTCTAGGCTTGGCGCCTTGACACCACAGAGTCCTCCGACCCTAGCCACGTGTGCACACTCAGACGCTCTTCCTCGCATCTGGTCCTCGACCGGTTTTCCCCTACGCCGACTCGAACGGTGGAGAAGGGGCCCCATGGAAACCGGCTCGTAACCACCACAGAGGCACGCACTGGACAGAGTCGCACTCGACGTCCAGGCTCACGGCGGAACAACTCAACGCCAGTCATCCAGACGGAGCCTTCACCTCAACGTCCGAGAAAACACAACACAAGCACGGAGAAACCAGCACAAACACAGACGAGACGCTCTCAACGTCTGGCACACCGTGCCACAGGCACACCCGGTGGTACAACCGTGACACCGACACCCAAACAAGGGAGCTCAGCTTGCTGGGACTTACCTGTGGGTTGACGGCAACATCGATTGCCGTCAACCAGGAAGTAGACATCAGCATCGACTGCCGTCAACTAGGGGTAGACGGCAACATCCTGGCCGTCTACAAAACGTAGATGGCTACATGCTGCCATTTACCTCAATCGACGGCAAGGCATTGTGCAGTCGAGTTCTTCCCTGAAGAGTTTAACGTCAACTGATGTTGACGTTAAGTTCTTCAGCTTCCAACAGCTGAAACGGCCCCAGGGCGATCCAGCCCAAAAACCAGCGGTCGGATGAAGGGAAACACTTTCCCTCATCATGATACACTACCAAAAAACCAGAAAACATGATCCAACGCTTGGATCGACGGTTTCACCCCAAAACCTCACATGGTAAACCCTCCCTAAAACCACGATTTCATGCCAAAACACACTCATACAATCATGGTATTACATCACAGGAGAGTCAAGGGTAGTATCCCTACCTCAAAACACAATAAACCTCCCAAGATTCCTCAATCACGCCGATCACCTCGAGCCTTACCCGCAAGAACCGCCCTTCAATTCTCCGTTTCTCGCCCGATCCGTTGCCGCCACGAGCACCACGGCCTCCCCACGAGCTCTCGTCGGCCGCCGGAAGAAGTGGAGAGGTGAGGGGTGAAGGTGGTGGGAAGGAGAGGGAGAGAAGTGAGGGGAAAGGGGCCTCGGGTCGCCCTCAAAAAACACAAGCCAGGCAGGTTGACGTCAACCTCTGTTGCCGAGTTGCCATCAACTTGCCTGACAGAACTTGGCGTCAACATCGATTGCCGCCAAGTTCAAGTTCGGGAAGACTCAAGAAACTTCTGTAGACGACAACGTCTCTTGACGCCAATACTATGTAGACGACAGCACCCTTGCCGTCTACCGCACGTTTGACGTCCACAAACTTGATGCCACCCACTGTTGACATCAAGACAATATTCCAGAAGAAGACCCATTAAAGCCCAATAAAGCCAATAAGCCCAAGGCCTTTATAGGTAATACCTATTGGCAAGTGCATAGAGTACAAAAATGGAAGAACTACTATTTCCCACCAAAATGAGTCCCAAAAGAAGGAAAGAGGGGTGGTGGAGAAGTTTGACATTATAAGGAGGTGGTGCAATTGGTGGAAGTGGAGGAAGGATTTGGGCACCAAGGGGTAGAGGTGGAGCTAGGTTGGAGATGAATTAAAAGTGGTTTTGGTGAAGGACAAAAAATAGAGGGGACTATCTTGAAAAAAGAAGAAGAAAACGACAAAAAAATAGGGAAAGAAAATGGGGAAGAATGGGCAAAAGACAAGGGGGAGGAGGGGGATCTCTAATGTGGATCCCCTCACCCACCGAATCGCTGACGAAACGACGAGTGAGACCACCCAAGATGGGGGAGAATTCGTCGACAAACAACACCTTTGGTGAAAGTCACTGAAGGGAGATCCGCTTGGGCACCCTAGCGGCGGCTAGGGTTGCCCAGTGACCCTTCTCTCCTCAACAGAGGAGAAACCTCTAGCCATCTTCAATACTTTTAGATCAAAGAGAATTAAACAAAGTTTTTTACAACAATTTCATATTAGGGGGTTTATTTGTAAGAAACGGTTCGGATAGTACCACTTTGGATCCGGTTATCCGGACCATCTACAATCTACATCCCTGTAACCATAAGGCGGCGCTATCGGACTATCCGGTAAGGAGCCGGAAACCGACTTTTCCTCCTTCGCGGAACTCCACGCAGCTTCCGGCACAGCGCCCGCCCTCTTCGCCACTTCCCTCCCCACTCCGAGCCCTCTCCGATCCTTGCAAGCCGCCGAAGAGGCGGGCTAGCGTGTGCGCGCACCGCGCCAGAGGAGGCGGAACCCTAGTCCCTCCCCGCCGGCGCGCCCCCTCCACTCTTCCCCACGCCGCCGGCGTCGCAGCGGGCCGAAGGGAGGGGCGGGAGCCATGTCTTCCACGCTGCTGGAGGTGACGCGGTCCGCCCACGAGGACGTGGAGCGGCTCGAGCGGCTGGTGGTGAAGGACCTCCAGCGGGAGCCGGCGTCCAACCGGGAGCGCCTCTTCCAGAACCACCGCGTCCGCGGCATGATCGACACCATCATCTTCACCACCGAGAAGCTTGTAATGCTGCGGAGTATTTCTCCCGCGTGGAAATGTTTGTATGATTTTGTTTTTGTTCACCCTGTGTTGTTCCGTTGCAGGTTGATGTATACGAGGACAAGGATAATGCGAGGAAGGATGAGATTGCTGCGCTGGGAGGGCAGACGGCGAGCGGCAGCACTAATGTTTTTAGTGCATTCTACGACCGGTTGAAGGAGGTATGTCCCCCCCCCCCCCCCCCCCCAACCTAGAAGCGAAGAAATTCCCTCTCGTTTGCCATAGAGGAAGACTTATAAGCGAATCATTCAATCCCTAAGAAGGGAAAACCTGCACGATGCGGTGAAATGGGCGTATGATACTACGTTACGGGCCACAGATGCCCGTGGGACGAGATTGGGACTGGCAGGTGTGAAGTAATAGCCTTGCTTGATTAGAAAAGCCTGTATAGTGGTACTCTTGTGGACCAAACCATAAATTGATCACGTGAAACCATGAAATTCAGTAGCTGTATCATACGTAGCGTGTTACCAAGTCTGTCCCATGTTAGGAAGTTAGGAACCATTTGTCCTTCCCCAAAACCTAGGCATTGAGGTAGGGGATTCCTTTTCTTATAAGTCAGTCCAACTCTTTATAGGATCTAACGTGGGACTAAAGCCACCAGCAACTCTAGCCGGCCGAGGGCCTCACATTCCCTCTAGATGCTCACACCACCTACCCATAACAATACCTCCCCCCTTTACAAGGACGATGCCCTTGTCGGCTAGGTGCCGATCAAGGTTACGTCTGTTCGTGAGCAGCAGGTAAGGGTGTATACACCATTGGACCAACAAGGGTTGGGCTTAGACACCATTTGTTCGGAACAATTTGACTTTCCCAAAAATCTAGGCAGTGAGGTAGGGGATTCCTTTATTATAAGCCGGTTCAACTCTTTGTAGAATCTATTGTGGGAGAAAAGTCACTAGCAACTCTACCTGACCGAGGGCCTCACACTTCCTCCAAGTGCTCACACCACCCACTTGTAACAAGTAACATCCCACTATAACCACCAGACTGAGACCACCCTAGAAAATTCTTGGTTGTGAGTTTACAGTCAACCATGAACAATGATTGTCACGGAATGGAAAGAATTAAAAGCACTAGGGATGTGCCAAAGTGTCTCCATGTACCATTCTTGGACGCAAATTTCAATCCATGACTGAAACCCCATTTACCATAATACAATCATCACTCGTCGTGATTAAATTTAGGACTGCAAACGGGTCGGGTTCGGACCGAAAACATCAGTTTTCGATTCCGATAACCGAAATATAGTTCCGATTTCTGATTCTGATAAAATTGGAATGGTTAATTCTGATTCCGTTTTGATTCCGATTACATTATCGGAACCGAAATTCTGATAAGCTAAGGCGCTTACTGTGGCTTTGTCTTTTGAGTTTATAGATAATTTATCGGAATAATTGATATTGATTCCGATTCTGATTATTTTTCAATTCCGATTCCGATAACAATTCCGATAACCTATCGATATCATTTTTCAATTTTGATACCGATATTTTATTTCAGAATCGGCTCAGAATATCAAGATTTCGGGTTTCGTTTGCAGCCCTAATTAAAATGGTTGAAATATACAAACACCCAAGAGTTTTAAAGAAGTGCTTAAATAAAATGGATTGACTTAAACATTACTGTTGACTGAGAGGTATTAGAAAGCTACAGATTTTATTTTATTTTCTTGTTAAAAGTGCGCAATGCACTGCCACAGATAGAAGCATGTTTAACGCAGAAAATTTAAAAATAGACATGCGTATGTTTTTTTTAGCATATTATTTATTCTGTGTATTTGATTTATCATACAATTTAGAGTTCGTGTGCTGGAACTTTTTTCCACTGATCGGAGTCGGTGTTAACTTACATCAGAACGAGTCCGAACACCTTTTATTGTCTGTCAAGAAATGCCCTTTGCCTCTATTCATCGTGACAATAATGATCTTGATGATCGCCCTTTATGGCTACATACACTTGCAAGGAAATTTAAACATTTCATTTCTTTGTACACGTGGTTTGAATTACAATTGGTCTTTCAAGACCTTTACACGTGGTCTCGTCTCCCGGTTATATTATCGGGTCTTCGAGATTACATCTGATTGCCGTCAGACTCTTTGAATTTGCTTTGTGGTCATAATCACTCTTTTGATTGTGATCAGACCCTTGGAGTTGACTTGATGCCCATAAAGGATATTTCTACACAAGGTGGGGTATATTTGTATCTTTTGACCATGTTTGGATTTTGTTGCAACTTTTCCCCTTTCTGGATATTCTTTGTAATTTCGTACTCTTTCTGGGTATTTCTACATTTTATTACACTTTATGGGTATTTCTATATTTTTTGCCCTTTTAGAGGGGGTTATTGCAATTCTAACCCTTTTTGACTATTTCTGCAATTTCTTACCCTTTATGGATACTTCTGTAATTTTCTACTCTTTCAGGGGTTTTATTACAATTTTGATTTTTTTGAGTGTCTGAACTTGATGAGCTGTAAGCAGAACTCAAGAGAGCGCAAGCCGCTTCAGGGAAATGGCGTGGCTCCTGTTACATCGAGTCTTGCAAACAACATAAGACAAGTTGCTCTTGGTGTTTTTGGCATCTATGAGCATCCTTGTCATTTTCTGACGTCCGATCATTTCTTAACTTTTCGAGGGCTTCTTTGCCAGCTCTTGACATTTCCAGGCATTTGGCCTTCTCGGACTTTACCATTTGTTGGCATTCTTTGACATTATGCCATTTTTTGGGCATTTCTGAGTATTTTGGTACAATTAGTCTTGAGTCGAACTCAAGAGAGCACATGCTACTTCAGGAAAGAGACATGGTTCCTGTTCCACCGAGTCATGCAAACGACATAATATGGTCAGGGTATTGGGTAACACCCGAGTTGCACAAAGGGGCTTTTGCGTAATTTTCCCACGAACTAGTTATTTCTGTGATTCTGATGTTTTGGGGGCTGTGTAATTTCCCACAAATGGGGCATTTCAACAGGTATCAGCAAATATGTATCAGAAAATATGATCAGAAAACTGAAAACTTGGCCAATGTTGTCTTTTTGAAGAAGAAATCTAGAGAAGATTTGGAAAGCATTGCATTTGTGACTTTCCAAGGACTTTTCTGCAATTTTTGTCCTTTCGAGACTTTTCTACAATTCCATCCTTCCAGAAACTTTTCTGCAATTTCTATCATTTCAAGGACTTTTCTGAAATTTCTTGCCTTTACAGGGTGTTCTGTAATTTTTTCTCTTGTCAGGGACTTTTCTGTAATTTCCTGCCCTTTTGAGGACTTTTCTACAATTTTTGTCCTTCCGGGGACTTTTCTGCAATTTTTTGTCCCTTTAGGGACTTATATGCTATTTCTGTTCCCTTCAGGACATTTCTGCAATTTTTATATGGCAGAAGGTATTTCTGTGATTTTATGGCCCACAGAGGATATTTCCATAATTTCACCACTCTTCAGGGGTTTTTCTATAATTTATTCATCTTCCAGGGGTATTTCTGTAAGTTCCTGCAAACCAGGGGTATTTCTGCAATTTCTGATAAACTGGGGATGCCTCTGCAATTTATGATGCTTCGAGGGGTTTTCCACAAATTTTCTACAAACTGGGGACACTTTTGCAATTTGCATTGGCAAAAGGTATTTCTGCAATTTTGTGGCTCAGAGGGTATTTTTGTAATTTCGCCACTCTTTAGGGGTTTTATGTAATTTTACATACACAACCTTCCCCTCACCCAAAGAGGGTTTTCCACAATCCCCAACTTCATAACTTAAAAACCACGAGAACCACAATCCCCCAAAAGGGGGGTCTTCTCCTCCCCTAAATGGGTCTTCAACCTCCCAGGAGCAAAAGGGCCAGTGTGGGGCTTTGAAGCCCCTACCCCTCTATTTATAGGGGTGGAGAGGGGGAGAACCCGGAGGGGGCCATCCCCCAGAGGAGGGCCACCTCGGGGTTTGGAAACCTGGAGGAGGGCCACCTCTGGGTTTCTAAAGGGGGAGAACCTGGAGAGCACCGCGCCATCCTCCGGGTTATACCCAACCCGGAGGTGGCCCACCTTCGGGTTTAAGAACCTGGAGGCCGTCCTCCACCCCCATTTTTTAATATTTTAATTATTATTAAAAATATTAAATATTAAAAACTTTTGGTTTCAACAAGGCAATACAATAACATGAAGACATGAGTTGTTCTCTCTCTCTCTCTCACACACACACAACATCTATAGGGATAACTGAGAAGAGTAAATCATGATTCACTACACTTACTGCAATTCTTAATAGAAACTTTAAAAATAAACCAAAGCCAGTTATAAAGGTGAGAGAAACCTCGAAGAAAGATATTCTGCATTTGGATTTTACTAGTGCAGGAGATGTTGTCATTGTATCCCTTCCATATGCACTACTAGATAACATGTGGAATGATCGGGATCATTCCACTTCTGGAGATTATCCCTAATGCTTTTTTGAGGTTCTTGAAATAGTTCCATATTTCTTTGACTACTTGCAACTGGTTAGTCAACCTGATAACTTCCACATTACCGTGCTAATGGAGCAACTGATCACCAAATGATCCACATTCCTCTTTATCTTTGTACACTTTATAGATTTTAACCATTTTCCTTTGTACATTGTGCAGATTTTAAATCTTAATACCTGTCTTGTAAAATTATTTCTGTACTTACATGAGATTTTAGATTGATGTTCATGTATTCTATGTGCTTTCTCTTTATAAACGAATAAGGTATATACTTTTTGTTGCAGATACGTGAGTACCATAGGCGTCATCCAGTGGGACTTGTTGCTGATGCAGCTGCAGAGTATGAAGAGTTACTTAAAGAAGAACCACATATTGAATTTAGTGGCGAGGTATATTGTGATTCTCATTTATCTATTTGTTGAGCTCACTTTAATAATTTCTTCAAGTCATTTACATCAGTACAAAGGGAAATGTTTATCAACAATTATAGGCATGGTTTCTGGATCCTAAGTTCTTTCCCAGTTACATCATTTCCCATTTTGATGAAGCAAGCCAAGGGGGGGGGGGAGACTTAGTCTCATTGGTGGGTAAGTGTATATGCAAATGTGAAACTACTCGCCTTCTTGGCCTCCTCATGAATAGATTATATTCACTTAGTCAACATAGTACATGCGTGGGAAGTATAAGTTATGCATTGCACCTCTCTTGGTTCCCCCATTATTCAGGACAAGACTTCTGTTGCATATTTGTACATGAACAAATTCTACTTGTTCCATGTTGTTTGGTAAGTGTCATGGTTGTCTGTTCTACCAGATGAACAAGGCAATGACCTGCTCCCTTACCACATGGTTGACAATGGGAAGTGCCTATGCGAAGCCTGGTTCAGTAATATATTTGATTGAATGTTCACCGATTGTCTGGATCAGCTGGATTTGAACCACAACCTGAAATCCACTTTTGTTCGATGAAGTTGATGTGCTTGTGCCTTTTACTAGTTTTTCTTTATTCCTTATGGTCCCCTTTTTAATTTTTGTGATAGTGTCTGTTATCACTAATCTTGGCTGAAGATTGATTTAATATTAAAAATCAGTCTACTATGTGAACTGACTTTCTTTGAATTTGTATTTCTCTTCATCAGGAGGCATTTGGTCGTTATCTAGACATTCACGAACTGTACAATGAATATATCAACTCCAAATTTGGTGAACCAATTGAGTATTCTGCTTTCCTGGATACATTTTCTCATACACACAAGATCCCTTGCAAACTAAAGTTAACAAGGTATTCATTCTGTCTTGACTAATTGAAACAAAAAAGAAGAGGAAAAACCCTAAACTTGGTTGTGTTTCTGAGTGGAATTTTGCTTATTCTAATAAGTGGTTTGCATATATGTTTAACTGTATATGAAAGGGAGAGAAGCATAAGGCAAATGAAAATTGTTGCCCAATTCAACAGCTGTTTTTTTAAGAAAAGCTAAGGGCTATTTTTGTGATTGATTCCAATTGATTATATGTGCTACCTTCTTGTCATTGCAGGCAATACAGAGATTATCTGGAGCATGTGTTAATATCTGACATCATTTTTCCAGCGAACAGAGCCCTTGCAAGATATTGATCGGATTTTTTCAAAGGTTCTATTTGTAGAATCTCCTCCCCCTGCTGCTTGAAATTTTCTTTGCTTGCGCCAAAACCTTCCAATAGCTACTAGGGCCATCTGTATAATTTGCTGTTTGCACTTTGCACTTCCACAATTGCCTTTTATGACTGCCTCTGCGAGCTGGAGACGTTTTTTATGCTATTATGAATTGCATGGTGTGGCAAAGTTAGAAGTTGTTTAACAATCCATTCCAGTAATTTCCTATAATCTGCTTCTTGTAGTGGCCTTCTCTAGATCTGCTTAGACATTTGAATTTTCCTTCCATGTCATTGCTTCCTCGCTTGTGTCGATTCCCATTGGATTCTTTTCATTTGTTGATGATTGGTAATCTGGTATTATATTAGCTTTGGATATTTATAGACTTACTGACAGTTACATACTAATTGGGCTGTGGCAGGTGGAGGCAGAGTTTGAGGACCTCTGGGAAGGTGGTAAGATCCTTGGCTGGGAGAACAAGGGTCTTGAGAATGGACATATTTCATCTCAGGAATCTGTTCTTGATCTTGACTATTATAGTACTGTAGAAGAGCTAATGGAAGTAGGTCCTGAAAAGTTGAAAGAGGTTTGTGGCTTTTTCACTTTGTCTTTAAATATTTCAATCAGCCTCAAATGTAAGGCACTTAAAATCTTTTTGTGTTTTTTTATTGTTTTGTTGCTCTGACTGTTTATCGGGACCTGGACTTTCACTTTTCTATTGGGAAATGTGTGAATGGTGAACTTTGTTGTAGGCATCAAAGGTTGCATAAGCTGAGTGACTGATTATTGTCGTTTTGCTTTAGCTCCCTGTATACAATGTGATGTGGGACGAGGTGAGCAATGGCTGTTGTCCTGAATGGGCCTCTACGACCTTGGGTTGATTTGTCCCTGCACTGGAGAATGCTATGTTGAACCAAGACGGTGGACCATTGCTAAGCCTAGTTGACTGATGCTTGGAGTTTGGGCCATCCCACTCTAGTACTTAGTCGCTGGGTGGAGTAAGTCTCTCTAGGGAGCCCTGTTAATCGATGAACTCAGTACCCTCTGATACTTAGTTGTTGGGAGGAAGAAAGTCTCTCCGAGGGCCCCGTTAATTGATTACCTCAGTATTCTCTAGTCTCTGGTAGACTGATACTTGGTCGTTAGGAGGAGGAAGTCTCTCTAGGGAGCCCCATTAATCGATTAACTCAATACCCTCTGATCCTTAGTCGCTGGGAAGAAGAAGTCTCTCCAAGGGCCCCGTTAATCAATTAGCCTTAAGGACTTAGTCTATTTTCCTTAGCTGAAGGAGGAGGGGGCTGACTCTTGAAATCCTAGAGGATTACAGGGTGGGGGGATTGAGATGAGCTAACCTTTCTCTACGCTCGATGGTTCTTGGGGAATGAAGGGGTGACCTGGGAAGATGTTTAGTTAATCATAGGGGAAAAGTGTTTTGGGGCTAGAGTTAGTGAGACGGTGAGGAGATGTAAGGGCCATGAGCTTATGGGGAACTGTGAAAGTTTGCATGAGGGAGAAGGAAGGTCATGGACTAAGGTGGGGACAAGGGTGACGTAGCAGCTGCTGTGGCATGGTTGAGGGGTAAGAGAGTTGGGGCAACCAAGTGTGGGATGGAGAAGGGATGTCACACTCTGGATGGGCTTACAATGACGAAGGGGTAATGAAGAGGCAGTGACAAATGGAGTGTGGTGGCATAACCAGGAGGGCGAACGGTGCACGAAGGGGAGGCGATGGTGGATCGGTGGCGCGGCAGTCTATGTTATCAAAAGCGACGGAGGCGATCGCCTTGGCGATGAGGTGAGGTGTCGGTCCGGCGCCTCGCGTCTGCCAGGAGTGCCAAGGCGATCAACTCTGTCGCTTTCGCGGTAGCCTTGGCCGGTTTGGGTGCTTCAGCCGCTTCAAGCGCTTGGCCCAGCAAGACCGGATTGGATCCGATCTAGTTCGGTCCCATCCGTAACACCCCCCCC
>JACBKR010000969.1:0-52873 GCA_014218235.1 Colocasia esculenta
TAACAAAAGTTAATCAAAGTGCTATCCTATTTCGATTGATGGAAATCAATCAAAGTGCAAATTATCTCTCTATATGGCCAAATACTTTCTCTCTCCTTGCTATGCATGTACTTGCTATTGCTTGACAATGACGTTACTTGTTGTCGTGTGTTATCGCTTTCTATCGTGACTTGACCATAAAACATTGTGCTATACTTGATTCATCTGCTATTTGAACCATGTTACTTGTGCTATTACTTCTTGACTTCACATGACTCTCTCTATCCTAGTTACTTGTCTTTTTAAAGCATTAATCATTTAAAGCAGCTTGACCCATAAAATTTAAGTCCTACTGGGTGTTATCGCTCACCCCTCGTTCTTGTTATTGTGTCTCAGATAAGTGGGCATTGACGCTACACACTAATAGGACAGGATCAGAGTGATGAGCGACCTGGAGTCAACTCATATAAAGTTACCCTAGTACAATGAAGTCTAGTAGTTATTGCTTAGATTTCTTTCCAATGTAATGATGTCATTGAGCCCTATGTATTGGCTGCGAATAGTGGTTGTAATAGTCTTAGTGAATTTATAATAAAATCAGAGTTTATTTCAATTATTGTTCATTAGATGCTCTGAATTACTTAACTGTGGTGCAATTTACTATGCTATGGACTTTGCTCACTTCTCCCCAATTTAATCCGCTGCTAAATTGGAGGGGTGTGATAGTTGGTATCAGAGCCTAGGATGTTAATCAGATATCTTAGGTATAGGACGTTCTAGGATGTCCTCATTGGATTTCTTAGGTCTAGGATGTCCTAAGGACAAATGCCATGACACGTGTCTAAAAATCAACCATCATACCTAAGTGAGGATTGGGTAGAACCGTGGTTAAAATCTAATATGTATATACTTACACCTATTAATTTATGCTACTTCGTATCCTAATGACAACTCATTCTTGAAGGGACCCTTAATGGACGCCGACATGAAACCAACTCAAAGGCTAGTTCTGGCATGCCAGCAAGCCGCTCAATGCTAGAAAGAGCTCTGGAAGCGACTAAGAAGATTAAAAAGGAGACCAATAAGAATGGGGAGAGGAGATATAACCATGGCAAGAAGGCAAACTAGCAAAAAGAAACGTAACAAGGAGTTCTTTGGATATATCTACCTTCATTGTCATAAGCCGGGACATTTGACCAAGAGTGTTGGCGTAAGGCTGGTGCATGCCTACGTTGTGGCAATTTGGAACATCAAATGCTAGATGGGTCCGCTCTTAATGGAAAACCCACTAGCAAAAAGGAGTGGTAAACTAAGATAAAGATGGGAGCGACCAAATAGTGGTAAGGGTAAGATGACGAATAAGAAGAACGGCAAGCGATTGTCCATGGTCAATGGATCGATTGTAACCACTGCAACAAGGCAAGCCACTTATCAAAGGACTGTTGGAAGAATCAAGGGAAGTGCTTCCGATGTGGCAGCTCAGACCACAAGATTGGAGAATGCCCAAGGATGGAGAGCAGACGTCAAGAAGAATCAACATACCAAGATCCAGATAAGGCAGTGCATAACTCTCTATAATTGACAAGTGATAGCCGTAAAAGGTAACTCTAACTTACCCAGATTATTACCTTTAGGATAGAATGATGATTCATATGTAACCGAAGGAGTCATGGAATTTGGGACCAAATTCTTTTAAGTGGGAGAGGATGTAATATCCCAGATTTTGAAACAAATAATAAAATAATGATAATACTAATTTAGATATTTGATCAAAAATAGAAGGTAAGGGTAAAAGAATAAACCAAATAATATTGAGTTTGACAATATCCATAATCTCTAAATGAGAATCCTCATAAATTAACTCCAGAAAAATAAAGATAAGTAATGGGCTTTATCAAATGGTTCATATAAAGGTTAATGGGCCAAATAGGAGTTTAAAAGGAAAGAATAGGAAAATTACCCCTAAAATTCGAAATAATAATTTCTATAATAAATAGAAACATATGTACCACTATCGTATGTGCAAGAACACACGGAAAATTCCGTAAAGATTGTAATTCACCCCAAACATTATTCCTAAGTGTTCCACGAAGAAATTCATGCAACGAAAAATCTGATGGCCAAGCCTATGTCATAATGTGGACTAATTATCCCAATTAGGAAAACTAAGTCGGAAAAAACAGTTAACACAGAAATATAACGTGATCACAAATCAAATGAACATGTGGGAGAGACTTCCAACATCATGTATTGATGACCCATTATCGGAAATAAATCAATGGACCCCTCAGAGCCTATGAATAAATTCAAATAAGAAAAAATACAATTTAAATCTATAAACTCTATTATTCCCTAATAAAAGGGGAAATTCTCCTAAGTTAAATCCATTAAATGATGGGCTTTGTTAAATGGACCCTCTAAAAATTATAGACCAAAATAAGGACTTTTAAAAGAAAAATATTAGGAAAATACCCTAAATTCGTAACTTAAATATGCCTAATAGAAAAGGGGTATTAAAGCATTAAAATAAGTAATTTGGGTTGGAATTGGATTCCTAACCCTACCCTAATAGGTGGCCATGAAATTGCATCCCAACCTAACCCAAATAGGAGGTGAAAAGCTAGAAGGATGATAGAAATAGGAAATCTCAGAATTTAATAGGAATTAGAATCCTATTAGGAAATAGAAACCCAACAAGCATAAATACACTCTAAACTCTCATGGCGGCCCTAACACGTTGTGGGGCTTGCTAGACGAGGAGAGGAGGGCAAGGAGGAGAGGAATCGTGAAGAGAAGGCTGGACCAAGCTCCACCCCTTGTTCTTCAAGTTCTAGCCCTAGAAGAGAAAAAGAGTCAAAGGTAGGCATTCTCACAAGTAAAAAATGATAAAATTTCGGCTGTAGATTGTTCCAACCATCAGGAACAAAAGCCCGCTGGTTTCATAATTTTCCTTCAAGCCAACATTTTCTTCTTGATTTTTGAATTTCTGCACTTGTCATGACCCGAACCCTCTTGTTAAATTTATATCTCCATGTATACTCATTTCCATGACATGAGATTTTTAGTGGAGATAATGATGATTGTTAGCAATCTTTTTCCCCTCAAGCCCTAACTCCTATCCATCATGCTGCACGAATTAAATTGTTACCATCACTGTACCATGCTCTGGGTTTTTCTGGTTTGTTATTGTGTTAACCTATTGAAACCATGTTTGTTTTCAAATTTCTATTTACTGTAAGTACCCTTACATGTCTAGATCAGTTTGCAAAGTGATTTCGTGATTTTCATCCACTATGCAATTAGTTATGAATTTCTGAACGAAGCTGTGTCAAAATAGGGTAACCTAGACCACAATCCAAGGTGTTGCCCTTTCCCGCTCGGACTCAGGCGTAGGACCTGAGAACGTGACGGCCCGATAGGCCGCATTTTCAGGGCCATCGCGACATAGTACCTATCGCATTCTGAACGTGACAGGCCACCCTGTCGCGTTCTGGCAGCCTGCTCTAGCCGACCTGTCGCGACCTGTGCATGACCCTGTCGCGTTCTAAAACCGACCCTGTCATGACCCTTACACCAGTACGTCATGTTCTGGAGTTTTTCACCAAAACCCTACATTATTACTCAACTTGACTTTCTGCGGTTAAACTCTTACCATATTAACTGTCTTACACACAATAATAACGATGATAACGTGGTTATGTGATTATTAATTAAAAGTCATTCGCATGATTCAATCACACCATGATTCTCTTATTACCTGCACACACCTTGAACCATCCAATATGCTTAACTTGGCATGAACATAGCTCATAATGCATCTGGTAATTATTTCAATTATATATTTAAATTTCCTATTTTAAATGAACTTGTCTGCGTTTCCTCACGATGTTAGGAATATCATTATCGACGCTCCACTGTTCTAGAATTCCTCTAGAACGTCGAGCACTTGTTCTATATACACACTTTCTCTTGACTTGGATGAAACTCATCGGATACTCTTCTGTCGGACTAGTGAATCCTTGATTAAGGCCTCCGTAAGTTCGCCTTTGTCCATGGGTTCCCACATGGTCGACGAGCTGGTTGTACCCTAATACCTATGTTACCCTTTAGGATCAGTAAGGTCCAAATGGCTTTAGATGCTTTCGCTCTTATCCTAAAACACGCCGGACCTCTGGACTTGTGCATAACATGGCCAGTGGAAGGGTAGTGATTTCCACCGAACTGCCAACACCAATTCCGCATGTTGCACAACTATTACTATCACCGTTACCCAACGTTTCATGCGCAATAGCCTATAGTTCTCATCTATACTCTACTCGTTCATCTATTCACCTTCTATCCGCTATCTTGTCTTTTCATCTAGTACTCTCATCTTTTTCTTGGTACTCTAATTGGCCATCTATTAATTGTCTAAAGATAAACAACACAACCAATGCTAGCGCAATAGGGCCCGATCTGGTCCTGGGAGGAGTGCCGAAAGTGCCATTTGACCGCGGGAGTTAAAATGATTAGGATGTCGGCATTACATCGAAGTGCTATACTATCAAGATTAATCTATGACATCAAACAAAGTGCTATATTCTCTCGTTGTCTATTGACGACAAGTGCTATACTCTCTCTCGGCTATCTACAGATAACCAAAGTGCAATACTACCTTAATTACTGAAAGTTAATCAAAGTGCTATCCTATTTCGATTGATGGAAATCAATCAAAGTGCAATTTACTCTCTATATGGCAACTACTTTCTCTCTCCTTGCTATGCATGTTACTTGCTATTCTTGACATGACGTTACTTGCTATCGTGTGTTATCACTTTCTATCATGACTTGATCATAAACATGTGCTATACTTGATTCATCTGCTATTTGAACCATGTTACTTGTGCTATTACTTTCTTGACTTCACATGACTCTCTCTATCCTTAGTTACTCTGCTCTTAAAAGCATTAATCATTTAAAGCATGCTTGACCCATGAGATTAAGTCCTATTGCACTACAAGAAAAGCGGGATTACCGACGGAAATTTCCGAGGATTATTTTCGTCAGTAATTCCGTCGGATATTCCGACGGCAATATGTCAGTCGGAATATCCGTCGGTCGTTCCGACGGAAATATTTCCATCGGTAATGAAAACATACCGACGGATATTCTGACAGACATATGTTTCGTCGGAATATCCGTCGGTAAATCTATATACCTTGTTCCCGAGAACCCCAATCTTTCCCTCTCACCGCTTCTCTCTCTCTCTTTCCCTCTCCCGCTCTTCTCTCTCTCTCTCTCTCTCTCTCTCTCCTCTTCTCCTCTCTCTCTCTCTCTCTCCTCTCTCTGTCGCCGTGACCTGCTGCTCGCGCCTGCCGCGCCGCCGCCGGCCCTCCGCGCCCGAACGGCCCCCGCCGCCCGCCGGCGTGCTTTGCCACCGGAAGTCCCATCCCCGCCGGTATGTACACACCCTCGCGCCCCTCTCCCACTCCCTTCCACCACCCCCGCCCAACGGCGACCACCAAAACCTCGCCATCAGGCGTCCCGCCCCTCCCCTGACGCCCCATCCCCCTCCCTTCTCCAACCGGCCAGCCCCAACCTTCCCCACCCCTGCGACCCCCCTCCCCTTTTCCCACCCGGCTGGCGACCCCCCTCCCTCCCCTTCCCCTCCAGTCCCAGTCCCCCCCCACCCTGCCATACCCCTCTCCCTTTTGCGCACCCAACGCCACCGCCTCCCCCCCCTTCTGTGCAAGCCCCCCCCCCCACTCCGCCACTACCCCTCCCCCTCCTGCGCCCCTACCGCCACCGCCCTCCCCCCCCTTCTGTAAACCCACCCCACCCCGCCACTACCACTCCCCCTCCTACCCCCCACAGCCACCACCCTCCCTCCTTCCTGTGCAACCCCCCCCCCAACCTGCCACTACCCCTCTCCCTTCTGCGCCCCACCGCCACCGCCCTCCCCCCTTCCTGTGCAACCCCCCCACCCGGTGATCCCTCACCTCTCCACAGTGCCTCCTCCCCTTCCGGTGACCCCCTCCCCTCCACTGCTCCCCATCCTAGCTTGGCTACCCCCTCCCCTCCCTGCTCCCCCTCTAGCCTGGCGACCGCCTCCCCCTCCACTGCTCCTCTTTGACCCGGCGATATCCACTACTACCTCTCCACAGTGCCCCACTCCCCCCCCCAATTTTGGGTGCACTATTGTAATGTCAAATATTTCACATTATGTTTATAATGTCATATTTGTGTGATTTTTACATTATTATATAATGTAATATATATATATAATATATATTTATATTATGAATTCTTTGTAAATTCTTTTAATTGTTTGTAGCAAGAGTCTTCTTCCATATAATGTGCTATGTAATTAGTTTTATCTAGTGAATAGAGTTTGCTCCTTTACGCTACTATTAAAAAAACATGAAATTGCTAAAAAAGTATGAATAACCTGCTATTGTTAAAGTGCTATAGAATCCATGGTTTTGTTCAACCTCAAATGTTAGCAATTCTCCCCCATATGAAGTTACTAAAAAATGAAGAACCCACCTACCCATTTGAACACAGTTTCCTTTAAAGGATGTAATGTAGGTCAACATTCACATTAAATTTGCATGTACATGGACCATAAACCATGTTGAAAATATTAAAGTTCATGAAAACATTCCCTAGTAGACCCCTGACACTCAATTTCATGAATTGAAGGGGATGCATGTACACTAAAAAACTAATCATGAACACAAGTATAAACATAAGGACAAGCAACCAACATCTATCTTATTTGCATTGGAGTTGAAGAGTTCAAGGCATCCGAAGATGAACATTGTCCATAGGAGAAATGCCCTCATCCCCTCCCCCCTCCTAAGCCAGACCCTCATGTAGATCACTTACATTGTAGCAACCTGGTATTTTAATAAATAAATAAATTAAAAAATTAATTAATTAAAAATCATTAAACAAAAAGAAGTAATGGGCTTTGCTAAATGGATCATGTAAAAGTTATTGGGTCAAAAGAGGTATTTTTAAAGTTGAATAAAAGAAAAATACCCTAAATGTATCTTTAATGTTTCCTAAATGAAAAGAGCTATTAAATCATTAAAATAGTTAATATGAGTTGAATTGGACTCCTAACCCTACCCAAATGGCTAGGTACGAATTTGCAACCCAACCTACCCAATTAGGAGGTGGAAAGCTTGGAAGGGTGGAAGAAATAGGGAAACTCAGAATTTAATAGGAATTAAAGTTGTAGTAGGAATTGGAAACACTAGAGGCTTACATACACCCTAACCTCTTCATGGCCGACCCTAATGCGTTGCTGAGGTGCTGGATGTGGAGGGAGGAGAGGCTAAAGGAAGGGAGAATTTGTCACGTCCTAATAAAAGGCTATTTATCGGGAGTGACAGAAAAACAGGCACAACAGGTAATATTACTTATCCATTCATATCGTCATAACGCGGAAGTTTAATTACATAGATACTCCTCATAACAACTATGTGAGGAGTAGATCAAAATAAACTTAATTTACACATCCCAATTTAGGAATAAAAATAGTACAAACTCTTCCTTCTAGATATTAGTTTCTTTTATGTTTAATGTTCACTTTCAGTTTAATGATTAGTATTACATCTTATTTTAATGTATTTCTTTAGTATTGCACATGTTTATATGTAATTAATGTACATGTATGTATGAATTTGGTTTATTATGCACTTGTTCACATGTATGATTTTGTTATCATATTTATTTGAGTTTTAAATTTGATCTATGCATGTATAGTAATTTTTCACTGCACACACATCACGAGAGCGTGTTAAGCCCGTGTCAATGAACATTCCCGTTCAAGACTTTGAGATTGATGTGCACGAGTCTTATTTTCAATAATGAGAACGTGTATATCTAACTCAAAGTCTTGAATTGTCCCGTTTTGGACAGTCTGTGAATGTTTGATCGGAGTTAGGTGGTCATTTATTATGTGATTGTATTATTTGTTGAAAATTTCGGGTGCGTCTACTCACTCCTCTCTGATATACCTTTATTGATTTAGAATATTTCTTAACCACTTATTAGTAAGTGTTTAAGAAATATCTAAATCAATAAAATTTTTGGTATATCGGAGAGGTGTGAGGAGATGCTGCCGAAATTTCAGCAAATAATACAAAACCATAGTAAATGGTCATCTGAGTGCGATCAAATATTCACAGATGGTAAAAAGTGATAATCTTAATAATATATCCTACCTATTCATTTGACTTACTCGAACAATGTGAGGGTCTGTTGGATTTTAACTTGTGACATGAAATTTAATTTGTGTAGGAAAAATGTCTTATGAGAATCGGTCATGGATGTACCGTGGAATGGTGAATGGAGTTGTCACCGAGGAGTTTAGACGGAGTTGACAGTTTTATTCAGTTTGCATTGAGTAATTCCTCAGTAGCAGTCGATCCGATGGGTAAACATCCGATGTCCGTGTCGGCTTGTAAGAACATAAAGTGGATATCGACATGGGATGTGCAGATCATTTGTATACGAGAGGATTTGTTGCCCATTATGAGATATGGTCATGTCATGGTGAGCATGTTATTCAGTCGTCTGCACATGCTCATTACTTTGCGTCCACAAGTACGTACGTAGACATGGTTGTCGATGCTGCTGGTCCAGAGTTCAATATGCATGAAGATGAAACAAATGAAGAAGTGCCGAATGATACAGCTCAGAGATTTTATCAGTTACTTCGAGATGCTGATGAGCCATTATGGGATGGTTGTGAGAAGCATACACGGTTGTCTGCAGTGTCGCAGCTACTGAATTTGAAATCTGAATTCATATAAGCGAGAGTTGTTTTGACCGGCTTCTCTTACTCGTCAAGAGTATGCTTCCTCAATCAGAGAGGTTCTGCTGACTTTTACCGTGGCGAAGAAGATGGTGAATGATCTGGGGCTTGGTTTTATGAAAATTAATGCATGTCCGAATCACTGTATGCTGTACTACAAAGATGATGCAGATAAGACATCATGCTGTATTTGTATCATGATAGATTCAAGCCCAAGAGAGGGGACAAGTCAAAGCAGAAGGATGTTCCGTATAAGTTATTGCGGTATTTTCCGATCACACCCAGATTGCAGCGGTTGTTCATGTCCCCGAAGACAGTTGGACATATGACTTGGCATGCAGAAAGAGTCCGTCGTGACGAAGGTGAAATGAGTCATCCTTCCGATGGTGAAGCTTGGGCTCATTTTAGTCGTACTCATCTTACTTCGCAAGGGATCCACGCAACGTGCGGCTGGGTTTATGCACAGACGGTTTCAATCCATTCGAAGGCTCGGTGGCATCTACTCATGTTGGCAGTATTCCTAACACCGTATAACCTTCCGCAGGCATGGCATGAAGCGTGAGAATCTGTTCCTTTCATTACTCATTCCGGGTCCAAAATCTCCAGGAAAAATATAGAATATATCTAGACCGTTGATTGATGAGCTGAAATTGTTATGGTCAGATGGGGTTCTCTGTTATGATGCATCCAGAAAACAGAATTTCAATTTGAAGGCTGCATTAATGTGGACAATAAGTGACTTTCCTGCGTACGACAGTTATCTGGTTGGAGCACACATGGGAGATTGGCATGTCCTTATGCATGGAGGATTCTAAATCTTTGTGTTGAAATCTGCGGAAAATCATGTTGGTTCGATTGTCATCGTCGGTTTCTACCGAGAGTGACCATCCTTTCCGAAAGCAAAAGGATTCTTTTATGAAAAATATAACTGTGATGGAGCAGGTGGATATGGAACGGGTGTCTGGTGGAAACATGGCGAGGCGGGTCCAGAACGTACCGACGGTAACACAACTGGGTGGTAGTACTCGACAAATCCCTGGCTTCGGGAAGGATCACAATTGGGTGAAGCAAAGCATCTTTTGGGAATTACCTTATTGGTCAACACTTTGATACGACATAACCTTGAGTCATGCATATAGAGAAGAATGTTTTTGATAATGTGTTCAACACAGTTATGGACATAAAAGGCAAAACGAAGGACAACGTCAAGGCACGTTCGGATTTGAAAGTACTTTGCAGACGCCCAGAAATAGAGCTGCAGCATGTTCAAGGGAAAGTGGTGCAACCTAAAGCTGCATATGTGCTTGGGGCCAGATAGATTAAGGAAGTGTTGCAATGGTTGAAGCAATTGAGATTTCCAGATGGATATGTCTCGAATATTGCCCGTTGTCTAAATATCAATGAGGGAAAAATATACGGAATGAAGAGTCATGATTGCCATGTTTTCATGCAAAGACTGATCCCACTTGCTTTTCGTGAGTTGTTGCCAAAGCAAATATGGGGAGCAATGACTGAGCTGAGTCATTTCTTCCGAATTTTAACAGCATCAGAACTCAAACTTCTTGACTTGCAAATATGGAGCAAAATATAATACAGACAGTCTGCAAATTAGAGAAGATATTTTCTCCAGCATTCTTTGATTCAATGGAGCACCTGATCATCCATTTGCCATATGAGGCTAGGGTCGGAGGACCAGTACAATTTTGATGGATGTATCCGTTTGAGAGGTATATTTCTATATCCGTAGTTTATTTACATTACGGGAATTTTATATTTCATATGTATTCATTCGATCTATTATTATCGTAGGTGCATGCACGATCTTAAGATGAAAGTCCGCAACAAAGACAAAGTTGAGGGTTCCATTACCCAGGCAACCTCATTGAGGAGATATCGAACTTCTATTCGATGTACTTTGACACGGAAATACAAACCCGACGCACTCAACCTCCACGTAATGATGATGGTGGAGAATCCTATGTGTCGGACCAACTCTATATTCAAGTGTCCAGGACGGGCGTTCGGATATTCTTCTACGCGCCCACTTGAAGACAGAGAGTTGGTAGCTGCGGAGATCTACATCTTCATGAATTGCGCAGAACTAGAGCCTACATTGAGTAAGTTGTGCTCACTTATGATATACATCATTTACATGTAATGCTGGTAAACTGAACGGTTGTGTGACATTTACATTGCAGAGAGTTTGACTCGTTTACTACAACGAAATCCACGTCTGACGGACGTGCAGGTTGAAAAGGAACGGGAGAAGTCTTTTCCGAGTTGGTTAAGATCTCGAGTATGTGTCTAAATATTTGAATCATATATGTTACGTTCTTATGCATAATTAGTTGTTGTAAGTCTATCTATTTTTGCTAATAGGTTGATCAAGGTTTTATTATCGATTTAAGAGTACAAGAGATCAGTTATGGACCCTCGAAGATTGTACGTGTCTACCCAGGTTACATTGTGAATGGATACAGATTTCACACGAGAGATTATGGACGCAATAAGTCTACGATGAACAGCGGCGTATGTGTGAAAGGAAGTGCCTACAATGAAAATGAAATTGACTATTATGGCATTCTCGAAGAAGTCATTGAACTGCAATTTTGGGACAAGACAACATTATATTTCTCTTCAAGTGTCATTGGTTTGATCCGACATCTATTCGTCATGACACAACATATGGAATTGTCGATGTCAAGCATAAGTCCAAGTTGAGTACATACGAGCCATTCATACTGGCGGCACAAGCGCAACAAGTTTATTATTCAAATTATTCATCCCTGAAATTAAGAGATTGGTGGGCTGCATGTAGAGTGAAATCAAGGTTATTCCCTAGTATGAGCTTCTGCCGCCTGATGATGAGCTCGACGGTGTTAATGACAATTATTTCCAATCGGAATGGAGTGACGCACGAGAGTTGGCAGTTTCTACGCAGTTCAATATTCATGATATAAATGAAACAATTGCTTACATAAGGATAACGAACAGGAAGAAGTTGACCCAAATGCCCTTGAGCGAGAGGTGGAGTTGATGTGGATGAAGACTCCCCGCATGAGGAGGTGAATTCCAAGATGATGAAGAAGATGATGCTGAATTAAACATGTCGGAAGCATCTGATGTTGAATTACGATAATATACCTATATTTGTAAGAACTTCGTGTTATTGCTAATTATATTTTCATATTAAATTGCTACTTCAAAATTTATTGCTGATGACAATTGGATGTATGTTTATTTATCTCAAGAGAGATATGGTACGTGGAGGACGGAGTCGGACGGTTTCTACGTCCGTTGGCAGAGGGTCCGGGACCCCGTCCACGACAGGTATATGTATATGTAAACACAATACTCTATATATTATTGTTCATAATAAATTCACGACAGATCTAATGTACAGGCTCATTTTGCAGGGTCTGCCTCCCCGTCTGCGCCGGTTATCCCAGCGACAGGTATATACATATGTACAGAAAGAACCACATTTATGTTATTGTTCATATTTAATTCACGAGATATAACGTACATACAATTTTGCAGGGTCTGCCTCCCCGTCGACCCAGTCATCCATGCGGCAGGTATACGTATATTGTTGTTCAAGTTAAATTCATATTTTCTAATGTGTAAAAAAATTTTCAGCGACTGCCTCCCCGCGAGCATGGGAGCAGTGCCACCTTTCCTTCTTCCTCGCCACCAGGTACGTGTCAGCTTCCATACATTAGTATGTTGTTGTCTTGCATTTATCGAACTAGTGTGCTTAATTGTCTTCAACAGAGGTCCAGGGTCCGCATGCAGCAGCGGATGAGGGGGGCCCTCAGCTACCGGGACGGCATCCATGCTGGATCTCCGGGTAAAGTTGATCAGTTCAAATTTACTTTATTTGTTATTGATGTTATACATTTCATGTACAAAAATGTGCAATTGCAGGGGGAAGATAGATCCCGGTTCTGCTTCCCGTCATATTACGACGCTGGTCCATGCACATATTCCAGGACCAGTGGACACATGGAGAGAGTTCCCGGTGCCCGTCCGGGATCAGTTATTTGACATGTTCACGGTATTTTTAAATCTTAGATAACTATCTGTCATTTATTAATTACTATCCATGTTCGTGCAGAAAGCTGAGTAACTTCATTTCTTTACAGCGGAGGTTCACATTCACGAGACCCGAGGATCTCCCTCGAGCTCGAGCCGTCTGGGAGTCTATGCCCAGACTAATTAAGAAAGTCGATGTGGGAGGCCCGGGACAAGGCGCAAAAGAGCATAGGCAATAGGGATCCTAGGGCTTGGCTTGATGACGGCCCTTCTTGGCTGAGGAAGGATTATTGGCAGTCCCTTTGTGAGCGATGGGCTGCTGGACCATGGCAGCAGCGGTCACAGGCGGCCATACGCAACAGATCAACTCATCCGGAGAAGAATGTGCATACTAGTGGGTCCATATCTTATGTGACCACAGTCAAAAATTGGTAAGCATAATATTGTTCAATTGTTTAGTACATTGATTATATTGTCAAACTAACTACGTTCGTTGAATTATAAGCATCACGAGCTCGAGCGTGCCCCTAACTTTCGCGAGTTATTTGATCGGACTCATAAGCGGAGGGGACGGATGACTATGTTAGCGAGAGTGCCCGCACGATCGTTGTAAGTCAACCTATAAATTTTGAATTCAATTATGATATTAAATTAATTTATTTTTATTATTTAATTTTATTTATTTTGCAGGAGAGGTACGACAGGACGATGACGGAGCGTTATGCAGAGGGCACTCCTCAGCCAGACTTGGATGCAGAGGCTTGGGTCGAGGCAGCGGGAGAGCCGAGGAAGGGCCGAGTGTACGGTTTTGGGGACAGCCTGGATACTCAACCAGTGTTGTCCTCATATGCCAGTTCGACCGCTCCTCCAGCACACGCGAGTTCATCTTCTGCACCGCCCGTCAGTGGTGTAGAGGACATTAGAGGCATCATTCGGGAGGAGCTACGTACAGAGCTACAGACCTAGCGGGAAGAGCTACAGACGCAGTGGGTAGAGCTGCAGGCGCAGCGGGTAGACATAGAGACGCAGCGGCACAGCTAAGATGCAGTTCATCGATATGCTTCAACAGTTCCTCTCAATAATGCGGGAGTACGCCCCACACAGCCAGCAGCTCAGGTCAGTATTAGTATTAATTCCATATACTTAGGATTGGTTGGGCATTCTCCGACACGACCGGGTGGGTTAAAGCGACGTGTAGAAACTGACGGAATCCAATTTGGATCTCCGGATTGGCCTGGCCATTCAAATGACCGATCTAAAAACACCCAACTTCATATAAAGCCTAACACGCACAACCCGGGGGTCCAAAATCCCAAATAGGGATCGGATCGACGTGCCGTTCTCTCCGACACGACCGGGTGGGTAAAGCGACGTGTAGAAACTGACTGAATCCAATTTGGATCTCCGGATTGGCCTTGCCATTCAAACGACCGATCTAAAAATACCCAACTTCATATAAAAGCCTTAACACACACAACCCGGGGTCCAAAATCCCAATAGGGATCGGATCGACGTGCCGTTTTCTCCGACACGACCGGGTGGTTAAAGCGACGTGTAGAAACTGACGGAATCCAATTTGGATTTTCGGATTGTCCTGGCCATTCAAACGACCGATCTAAAAACACCCACATCATATAAAAGCCTTAACACGCACAACCCGGGGGTCCAAAATCCCAATAGGGATCGGATCGACGTGCCGTTCTCTCCGACACGACCGGGGGGGTTAAAGCGACGTGTAGAAACTGACTGAATCCAATTTGGATCTCCGGATTGGCCTTGCCATTCAAACGACCGATCTAAAAATACCCAACTTCATATAAAAGCCTTACACACACAACCGGGGGTCCAAAATCCCAAATAGGATCGATCGACGTGCCGTTTTCTCCGACACGACCGGGTGGTTAAAGCGACGTGTAGAAACTGACGGAATCCAATTTGGATTTTCGGATTGTCCTGGCCATTCAAACGACCGATCTAAAAACCCCAACTTCATATAAAAGCCTTAACACGCACAACCCGGGGGTCCAAAATCCCAAATAGGGATCGATCGACGTGCCATTCTCTCCGACACGACCGGTGGGTTAAAGCGACGTGTAGAAACTGACGGAATCAATTTGGATCTCTGGATTGGCCTGGCCATTCAAACGACCGATCTAAAAACACCCAACTTCATATAAAAGCCTTAACACACAACCCGGGGGTCCAAAATCCAAATAGTGATCGCATTGACGTGCCGTTCTCTCCGACACGACCGGGTGGGTTAAGCGACGTATAGAAACTGAAGGAATCCAATTTGGATCTCCGATTGGCCTGGCTATTCAAACGACCGATCTAAAAACACCCAACTTCATATAAAAGTCTTCACACGCATAACCCGGGGGTCCAAAATCCAAAATATGGATCGGATCGACGTGCCGTTCTCTCCGACACGACCAGGTGGGTTAAAGCGACGTGTAGAAACTGACGGAATCCAATTTGGATCTCCGGATTGGCCTGGCCATTCAAACGACCGATCTAAAAACACCCAACTTCATATAAAAGCCTTAACACACACAACCGGGGGTCCAAAATCCCAAATAGGGATCGGATCGACGTGCCGTTTTCTCTGACACGACCGGTGGGTTAAAGCGACGTGCAGAAACTGACGGAATCCAATTTGGATCTCCGGATTGGCCTGGCCATTCAAACGACCGATCTAAAAACACCCAACTTCATATAAAAGCCTTAACACACACAACCCGGGGGTCCAAAATCCCAATAGGGATCGGATCGACGTGCCGTTTTCTCCGACACGACCGGTGGGTTAAAGCGACGTGTAGAAACTGACAGAATCCATTTGGATCTCCGGATTGGCCTGGCCATTCAACGACCGCTCTAAAAACACCCAACTTCATATAAAAGCCTTACACACACAACCGGGGGTCCAAAATCCCAAATAGGGATCGGATCGACGTGCCATTTTCTCCGACACGACGGGTGGGTTAAAGCGACATGTAGAAACTGACGGAATCCAATTTGGATCTCCGGATTGGCCTGGCCATTCAAACGACCGATCTAAAAACACCCAACTTCATATAAAAGCCTTAACACGCACAACCCGGGGGTCCAAAATCCCAATAGGGATCGGATCGACGTGCCGTTTTCTCCGACATGACCGGTGGGTTAAAGCGACGTGTAGAAACTGACGGAATCCAATTGGATCTCCGGATTGGCCTGGCCATTCAACGACCGATCTAAAAACCCCCAACTTTATATAAAAGCCTTAACACGCACAACCTGAGGGTCCAAAATCCCAAATAGGGATCGGATCGATGTGCCGTTTTCTCCGACACGACTGGGTGGGTTAAAGCGACGTGTAGAAACTGACGGAATCCAATTTGGATCTCCGGATTGGCCTGGCCATTCAAACGACCGATCTAAAAACCCCAACTTCATATAAAAGCCTTAACACACACAACCCGGGGGTCCAAAATCCCAATAGGGATCGATCAACGTGCCGTTTTCTCCGACACGACCGGGTGGGTTAAAGCGACGTGTAGAACTGACGGAATCCATTTGGATCTCCGGATTTGCCTGGCCTTTCAAACGACCGATCTAAAAACACCCAACTTCATATAAAAGCCTTAACCCGCAAAACCGGGGGTCCAAAATCCCAAATAGGGATTGGATCGACGTGCCGTTTTCTCCGACACGACCGGGTGGGTTAAAGCGACGTGTAGAAACTGACGGAATCCAATTTGGATCTCCGGATTGGTCTGGCCATTCAAACGACCGATCTAAAAACACCCAACTTCATATAACGGATCTAAAATTACTATTGTATCACATGTTTTAAATTTCACTATTGAAAATAACGTATGTCTTTTATTTATTATTAATGTTTCTCATTTTAATTTGTTTAATATAGGATCCAACTCCAGACGATGACGAGTAGGGACAGCAGACGATCCAGCAGATTTATCTTGATATTTGTATTCATTATTCTGTATGATTTTATATTTATTGTATGTTATGATATTATGTTGATTGTGAGTATTTGTTAAATTTATGAATATTGTAGCAGGTTTGACATTGTAGCAGCAGGGTTCACAAACCATTTTATTTCTTAATTTAAAAAAAAATATATGGTTTAATTCCGACGGATTTACCGACGGTTTATTATCCGTCGGAATTACCGACCGCAATATCCGTCGGTAATTCCATCGGAATATGCTGACAGATGGTTTCCGACCAAAAATGTGTCAGAATTTACGGACCGGTATACCAATGTATTTTCCGACGGATAAACCGTCAGTAAATACGGACCGTGTTTCCGACCGATAAATCCGTCGGAGTTACCGACCGAATTCCGACGGATATGTTATCCGTCGGAAATTTCTGACCATCTAGTTCCGACGGATCATTTCCGACGGGCTTTAGACGGAAATCGGTCGGAAGGGCTCATTTCCGACGGTATTCCGTCGGATTTCCGATGGATTCAATCCGTCGGAAATTCCGCATTTTCTTGTAGTGTTGGGCGTTATCGCTCACCCCTCGTTATTTGTTATTCTATCTCAGGTAAGTCGGGCGTTGACGCTACTCACACCAATGGGACAGGACCAGAGTGATGAGCGACCTGGAGTCAACTCATAAAGTTACCATAGTACAATGAAGTCTAGTAGTTATTGCTTAGATTTCTTTTCCAATGTAATGATGTCATTGAGCCCTATGTATTGGCTACGAATTAGTGGTTGTAATAGTCTTAGTGAATTTATAATGAAATAAGAGTTTATTTCAATTATTGTTCATTAGATGCTCTGAATTACTTAACTGTGGTGCAATTTACTCTGCTATGCATTTTGCTCAAGTCTCCCCAATTTAATCCGCTGCTAAATTGGTGGGGCGTGACACATTCAATTCTCTATATGCATGTGTGCTAGATTTCAGGCTAGTCCTAGAGAGTCCCACATGAGTGCTACAAAAAGAATTTTCAGATATGTTGCAGGAACTCATGAGTTGGGACTGTGGTATCCTGCATCTTGTGAATTCAATTTGATATCTTATTCAGATGCGGATTATGCTGGTTGCAAATTGGACAGGAAAAGTACTAGTGGCTATTGCCAATTTTGGGAGAATGTTTAGTTTCTTGGGCTTCCAAAAAACAACACTCAGTTGCCCCCTCTACTGCAGAGGTAGAATATGTTGTTGTCGGGAGTTGTGGCACTCAAGTGTTGTGGATTAAACATCAACTTCAAGACTACCAAGTAGATCTTGGATGTGTCCCAATTTTGTATGATAACACTAGTGCAATTAGTTTGGCTAAAAATCCAATCCAGTACTCTAGGACAAAGCACATAGAAATCAGACATCACTTTTTGAGAGATGAAGTAAGCAAAAATTCTTTTGAATTGCATTTTATTGAAACTTCAAAACAAAATGCTGATATCTTCACTAAACCTTTGTGCAATGAATGATACTCATGTTTAAGAAGAGAACTTGGACTTTGCTTGCTTGATTCATGATTGATTATCTGGAAAATTGCTGTGAATGTTGCCTGTGTAATTGTTTGTGATGTGATAAAAATTCTTGCTGCCGTTCATAAATCTTCTTGTTGTTTTCTAAAAGTTGGTTGAAATTTTATGCTCAGTGGTTCAGTTGATCAGATGAGTTGAATGGAAAGTGCTCAGTTCATGTGCAGTTTGTGACGAAGAAACCTCTCAGTTTTTTGTGTTGATTGTTCAGTCTTAGGTCGACTCTATTTGCAGAGAGTCGACACTATCTTTTTCACTCCAAGCCTTTTGCCATTCTTTTCAATCTATACACCTTCACATTCCTTTTGTAAATAAATTTTTCCTGTTCCAGCAAATAAACTCTTGCTTCTCACATTGCATTAGCCCATTTGGTATATCAATGGTGACTTGAAGAAGGGCAAGTTAAGCTTGTCTGAAATCTTTCACTATGTGTGAGTATATGTCTCTGCCAAGTACCAAGGTCTTCTATGCAATTGTTGAGGGGAGTTTTATTACTTTCCTCCTTGTTTCAAAAAATCAATTCGTGAGGGAAGTAATTTCATTGTGAAAACTGAATTTTTGGGCAATTTCTCAGAGGGAGTTAAATTCTTTTATAATCTTACACTCCACCTTCTCTGAAAAGTAAAAGGTTATGGTTTGTAAATTATCAATTTTCTAGTTTATCCTTTAAAAGTCCCTGAAAAGTTCAAAAGATTAAACAACAGTTGCAGAAATCAATTCATCAAGTGAGAATTGCATTTTTATCATATCCTGAAATTTTTCATGTAATTTTGGTTCTTCTGGTCCGATTTGAAAACATCTGAGGTACATTGTTTTGAAAAATCTTCTTGATTTAGAAAAATTCTAAAAAACTTTCAATAGTTAAAAGTTTTCCAAATGGCAGAACAATGACTATGCTCTGAGAAACTGCAACTCCTGATAAAATCAGTGGATTTATTGTATGTCATGATGAGCTAGTAATTCTGTTCAGGGTCGTTAAAAAAATCTGCTTGTGCATTCTGAGTAACTGGGGATTGTCGTGTCTAACCAACATGTATCCTCACATGAAAAGATGTACACATTCCCTGAAACAAGATGATTACCCTAATTAAGTAATCAGGACTCTAGTGTGTGAAAAGCATGGGCTCTTGCATGAAAAAGAAAGGGAAAATCAGACTGTTCATTTGTTTTAATTAAAAAAATGTTGATCATTTTTTAAAAAATTTTAAAAAGTTTAAGCTAGATGATTTAACTCGATGTATCTTGGCTTGTCTTTTCATCTTTCCAAGATTACCTTTTTACATGACTTGAGTAAGTGGTTCATAAAATTGAAAATTTCCCACTTAAAGGATTATTTCTCTTGTGTTATTTCTTCTCATGAATATTTCAATGTTTTTAATGGTTAAACAAAGTTTATAATTTTTAGACCATTAATTTCACTAATAACGAGAAGAGGAGAGTGAAGAGTATAAATGTGTTTAACACTCAAGATTTCCTAAAAGTTTAGTGTATCATGGTGACTTGCTCTTATTTCAAAAGTTTTCCAAGCTCTGTCTTGATCTCCGTTTCCTAGAGTCGACACTTTTCATGATAGAGTCGACTCTAATTTGTCACTTGATGTTGGTACAAGATATCATTCACTGCTCTGTAGGTTTTCTGTATAGCCTAGGGCAGGTCGACACTCCAAGTGTCGCGTCTCTTCATAAAGCTCAGTTCTTAATGCCATTTGAACTCAACTGCTATCACTTTTCTTGCGTGCTCTCCAAAAACCCCTTTCTGCGTCTGCACCTTCTCCTTCTACGATTCCCTGTTCTTCTGCAATGGCTCCAAAACTGCAAGCACGTCGTGGAGGAAAGCAAAAGGGGGATGAATCATCGGTGCCAGAATGGCGCACAAAGGCGCGCAATGATCCAGCCAAAGGTATAGAAATTTAGGAGAAGAAGCCCATAGTTTCGTTGTTCTCTAGTCATCGATTTTCACACCACGCTCAGCAAAAGAAAAAAAAATCAAAAGGGAAGAAGAAGCAGGAGTTTTTGGAATTGAGCAGCTCTGATGATGAGGAAGCCAATCTACAGGTTCACATGATGTGAATCCTCAAATGTCTCCTGACGGAAGCCCTAATCCCTAGGGTTCCAATGATGGTTCGAGTGGACAGAAGATCACGAGAAGAAATCTTCTCAGTCACAAAACCCTAGTACAGTGAAGCAGAGAAGTCTGAAGAAGACAACTATGAACAGTTATTGGTTGCGGCTGATGATGTGAATGTTGAGAATGATGAAGAGGAAGAGAACAATGATGAAACTGAGGGCAATGCTGATGATAATGAGGCTGATCATGGTGATGATGCTGATAATGATGAAGAGTCTGATGATGAAGAATCACAGTTTCAAGCTTCTCAAGTGAAGAGTCTGTTAACTAGGAACAAGCCTATCTTGCAACCCAGGATTATCAAAGTTCATGATGAAGGTATGATAAACACTCTTCCAGAACTCCTAAGTATGCTAGAATTCCAAGGATGGACAAGTTTTGTCAGTGAGCATAGGATTTATTATCCTATTTTAGTCCAATAATTCTTTCATAATTTGGTTAGTAAAAGAATTCCCTAGAGTCCAATGTCAAGGGAGTACCCATTGTACTCACAAATGCCATTGTGAGTCAGTTGCTAGATATCCGAATGAGGGTCATAACCCTTGAGTTTTCAAGTTCTGTGCACATGAAACTTACACTGCATTAACTGGACTGCCAAGTGATGTAAACAATGTTATCAGACAAGGGTTTCAACTTTGAATGCAAACAGATTTCCACCCGTAAACCGCCTTTTGCATCATTGGTGTACCACCATCCTAACCCCTCAAGAAGGAGGGAGGCATAGAATTACAAGCTTGCAGAGATTTCTGATGTTTTGCCTGATTAAAAAGAAAAGGTTAACCTGGCAACTATTTTCTGTCAACTGATTCATGAAGTAACCAGGCCGGAATTGAGAAAGAGTCTGCCTTATGCAGCTCCCTTGTCTACAATTTTTCAGAAGCTGAACATACCCTTGATTGACACAAAAGTTCTGAAGATTGCCAAGTTCCACACATATGACTGGCACACATTGACAAATTCATGAAGCTCATTTGGCACCCCAAGAAATGTCAATGAAGAATTGGATGTGGATCAGTCACAACAGGATGAAGAAGAGCAGAGAATTCAGAGAGATGTTGTCCAAGAGGATATTCAATTGAAGAGGCTCTGCCTATTCCCTCTCCTACTTATATTCCTCCTGTTGAAGATCTAGAAATAGATCCTCCACACATTTCACCTCCTCATCTTACCACTTCTGGACCTTTTACATCTGCACAAGATCTTCCATCCTCATCTTCAGCAGAAGCTCCCATTCCATCTAGGCTACTCAACTTTTTGCAAGATCAGTTTACTATTGTCAACAACTCTCTTGCTCAATTGCACACCAAGGTTAATCAACAAGCCTTGCATTTTGACAGCAGATTGGAAGATATAGAAAGAAGTCTCACTGAAAATGTTGAATGTCAAGAACAGATTCAAAGATTTGCAGCAGTCAGATCTGATCAACTGGTAAAAACTATTGGGTATGTGTTCAATAAAGCTGCTTATACTCGAGCAGAAATCTATGAAAAAGTCCAGTCCATTGAAGAAGCATTACAGCATGGAGTTGACAAGATAAATGAAATTCCTGGTTTAGTCCAGTTAGTTCAACAAATCTTTCAGAGGATGAACATCCTACGGGGTTATCATGAAGATCTCTCTCAAAACTCCAACTGGTGAGAGATGAGTTCAATCATGTTTGGAGGTTACATGACATCAATGACTGCGCCGACAGCAATGAATCTACTTCCTCAGCAATTGCACCAACCATGCCTCATGGAGTAGATAATGTGCCAGTGGTAATTGACAATGAGTTTGCGAACTTGAAAGAATTTCGGTCTCTCAAGTTTAATGAAATTGATTATTTCTTCGGGGCCACTACAATGATATTCACTTCAGACTGTCCCGAATTGAGAGCCACTGTTCCCACAGCAGCCACCTCCACCTCCTTAATGATTTCCTCTTTTTGATTATGTCAAAGGGGGAGAGTAGTCATAGATGTTTGATGATTGTTTATGGATGGATGTTAAGTAGTCATAGATGTTTGATGTTTGATGATTGTTTATAGATGGATGTTTTGATGGCTTAAAGCTGGATATGTCTTTGGTTCTTGTCTTTTGTACTTTGATGGTTGATGGTTTTTGTAAAATCATTATTATGTGAAATGAAATCATTAAAGTGTGCTCACTTGCAATGAATCTGTGTGATTGTGTGTGGATGGCTTGTTTACTTGTATGAATGGATTAAGTGGACTAATTTTTCTCCAGGACTAATTTTCTACAGATGAACATGTTTAAGAGTCCAAACTTCTATGATTAAATATTGCCATCATCAAAAAGAGGGAGATTGTTGTGTCCCTGGTTTTGATGATGTCATAAATTAAGTAAAAAGCCATAAATGTTTGACACATAGTATTTGTATCACAGGAGCATCCATAAAGTCAAAGCCAATCTATTTGCATCAAGTGGAGAAAATTCAGTACTGTCCATAAGGTCGACTCTATTGAGAGATCAGGTCAACACACTATGAGTTTCTAAGCTATGAAGACATTCGAAGTTCAGATGAGGTTGACACTACTCAAGGATCAGGTCGACACTATTCAGTCTTTCAGTTGCCCTGTGAAGAAAAGTGCCAGCTGAGGTCGACTCTCTTTCCAGATGAGGTCGACTCTACCTGTCTATCAGGTCGACACTAAAGGGAGGATAGGTTGACTCTATCGGCAGATAAGGTCGATGCTATGAAGTTGTTAGGTCGACACTACTTTATAGTGTTGGACAAAATTTCAGTCTTATGAATAAGGTCGACTCTGGAAGGGCTAGAGTCGACTCCAATGAATATCTTTCTGGGTCTCATACTGTACTTCAGGCATGTGTGTGTCGACACTACATCTTGGATGCGTCGACACTACAACACATAGAAACTCATCAGAGCATCTGCTAGCGCATAAGTATTGGGCACGTGACCCTAGGTCCATCAATTGGGACTTCGGGTACACGTCATCATTTCTGGAAGATACCATCTTTTGGCGGTAAAAGAATCTCCCACGTTTTGGGAATCTATTGAGGGGCCCACTGCAGAAGGTTCCAAAGATCAGATCAAAAAAGGTGAAGCGTCCCAATTAGTGGAGCATCGTGCATAGTTAGAAAAGCATAAATCGCAGAGCGCAAAAAATTGCTGAGAGTAGAGATCTGTGTCCAGGAAGAGTAGGTGGCTTCAGCATCGTGTTCCAATCGAAAGAAGGTGCTGCTGGATCGAGCCATTTTGCTACTACGAAGATCTGCTACTGAGCACTGGGAATAGGGGATCGGAATTCTTCCTCAACTCAGAGGCGTATGATCCTTGTGCTGCAATCAGAAGAAGAATTCGTCTGAAGAGAAGTTTGAATTGAAGCTAAAGGATTCTTCAAACCAGATCTAGCTCTTGAGCCAAGTGTTTGATCACCTCTAAACTTCTTCAGACATCTGTCTACTTGAATTCTTTTCAATTTCTTTTGAATCTTACACTAATTGGTTGTCTACTTCGTTGTGAAGTAGACTGAGTAGATCCTTCACTTGTTGTGATTAGAAAATCAAATAAAAGGAAGATGTATTAAATCAACTAGGAAATCAAATAAGAGAGAATTAAATAAAACCATTAAAAGAAAAGAAGTGATGGGCTTTGCTATATTGACCCATTAGAAATGAGTGGGCTAAAATATAGATTTTAAGAAGGGGAATAATAGAGAAATACCCAAAATTCGTAACTAAAATATTAGTAAAATAAAAAAGAGATATTTAATGCATTAAATAGCTAGTTTAAATTAGGATTGGATTCCTAAACCTACCCCAATTGATTGGCCACGAAATTCCCTCTCTCCCAACCCAAATAGGAGATCTCTTGCTTAAAAAGGGGAGAGGAAAATAGGAAATTCGAAATTTAATAGGAGTTAGGCTTAAACTAGGAAAGGGAATAGGGAGAAGCTTAAATACTTCTCTTAAACCCTCATGGCCGGCCCTAGCTTGTGCCAAGAGGTTCCTGGACCAGGAGGAGAGGCCAAGAGGAGGAGAATTCGTGGAGAGGAAGGATCTCTCAAGTTCTTGCCCGAGTTCTTCAAGTCTTAACCCTAGAAGAGGAAAACGATCAAAGGTAGGCATTCTCATAGGCATAAACCATGAAACGTTTTCTATAGGATGTCTCGTTATCAGGAACAAAAGCCCTTTGGTTTCATGATTTTCCATCTAGCATATCTGTCGTTCTTGATTTTTCATGTTCTGCAACTGACATGACCCTGAACCCTCTTCTTAACTCTTGATCTCCTTGTATACTCAACCCCATGCCACGAGATTTTTACTATAGGAACTGATGCATGTTAGGCATCTTTTGCCCCTAAAATCCCTAAATTTGATTCATCCTATCTTGCGAATTTAATCGTTGATCTCAACTATGTACTGTTTCATGTTCATCATGAATACCTGTGTTTAAAACATGTCTAAACCCTGGATGTTTTCCAATTCCTAATTACTGTAAGTACCCATGCATGTCTAGGTCGTTTTTCACTAGTTTCATGATTTTTTATTGACTATACAATTAGTTGTGATTTTCTGAATCACTCTGTGTCAAATAGGGTAAGTTCTGGCCCACAATCCAATGAAAAGTTCTTTCCTTGTCGGACTCGGGCGCAGACCCTGTGAACGCGACGGCCCGATAGGCCGCATTCACAAGGGTCGTCACGACAGCACCCTCTGTCGCGATCTGATCGTGACAGGGCCTGTCGTCGCGATCTGCTGCCCGACCAGAGTAAGCCTGTCGCGACCCATACAAGCACCCGTCGCTATCTCAGTTGACCCCATCGCGATCCTCATTAGGGTACGTCGTGATCTGGTTTTTTGCAAGAAACCCCTTGTCTCAGTAATGCTTAATTATCTACTATGTTGTACTCTTGTTTAATAGTTATACACACAGACAAAATGGCTGTTATAAATTGAACATTTATGTATGATTAAAATATGTGCACATGATCTTTTCTATCTACAATTTCATGACACTTACACACACCTTGAACCATCCAATTATGGCATAAATTGGCATGAATTATTTCATAATACATCTGGTAATTTATGTAATTAAATTACCCTATTTTAAATATACTTGTCCATCGTTTCTCGCGTTGTTTTTGGAATACCGATATTGACACTCCACTGTTCTAGAATTCCTCTAGAACGTCGAGCACTTGGTTCTATATACACACTCTCTCTTGACTTGGATGAACTTCCATCGGATACTCCTTCTGCCAGACTAGTAAGTATTTGTTCAAGGCCTCCGTAAGTCTCCTCTGTCCATGGATTCCCACATGGTCGACGAGCCGGTTGTGTCACGCCCAACGCGGAATATCGGAGCGCGAAGGCAGTTGCAAGAAAAGGTATAGAGCAAGTACTAGACATCAAACCATTGCACATTGAATAATGCTAAAGTAAATCTTTCTCATTAATAACTTTTCTGTGTCTAGTTACAACCACTAATATCAGAGCCATTCTACAGGGCCCAATTACATTGCAATAAAAGAAAATAACTAACTAGAACTCTAAGATAACATAATGACTCAGGTACTCCTGGCTTCACTCTTGGTCATTCCCTTCCTCGTGAGTGTATGTGTCATCCTCCGTCTCACCTGAGAACACAACATCAAATAACGTAGGGTGAGCGATAACGCCCAGTAGGACTTAAATCTCAGGCTCAAGCAGGCTTTAAATAATTAACGCATTAATGGCAGAGTGTCTAGAGATAGCAGGTACAAGAGAGTCAAATATAGTAAGAGATAGCACAACAGGTAACAAGATAGCACAATAGCACGAGATCGCGTATAGTTTCCAAAATAGCACAAGTATCGAGTATAGCACGAATAGCAGAATGGCTATAGCACAACTAGCACAAGTATAGTAATAGCACGACGAATATAGCACTTGTTTGTCATTCTAGACATCGAGAGAGTATAGCATTTTGTGTTTTTGATTGTCATATAGATAGTCGAGATAGATAGCACTTGAGTGTAATGCCAAACACTCTGATCATTTAACTCCCATGGGCACTAGCACTTTCGGCGCACATCCCAGGACCAGATCGGCCCTTTATATATTGCCAGGCATTGGTTATATTGCTTGTCTTTAGACAATCAGTCAATGGCCAGTATAGAGTACCAAAGAATAGATAAGAGCACTAGATGATAGACGAGATAGTGGAGTGAACGTGAATAGGTGAGCGAGTAGAGTATAGATGAGAGCTAATGGACATTGCACGTAATACGTCGAGTAATCAGGCGATAGTAACAGTTGCACAACACGCGCACTTGGTGTTGGCAGTCAGGTGGAACTCACGACCCTACCACTGGCCTTGTTATGCACAAGTCCAGAGGTCCGGCGTGATTTAAGACGAGAGTGAATCTCTAATAGCCGTTTGGATCATATAGATCCCTAAAGGGTATCGTAGGTATTAGGGTACAACCGGCTCGTCGACCATGTGGGAATCCATGATCAGAGGAGACTTATGGAGGCCTTGTGCAAGAGTTCACTAGTCCGGCGAAAGGAATATCCGACGGAGAGTTCACCACAAGCCAAGTAATGTGTATATAAAACATGTGCTCGACGTTCTAGAGGAATTCTAGAACAGTGGAGCGTCGATATCGGTATATAAACAACGCAAGAAACGAATACAAGTCCTTTAAAATAGGGCAATTACTATACTTTATTCGGTAATTTACCAGATACATTATGAGATATTTTCTGCAAGATTTCAGCCATAAATGGATGGTTCAAGTGTGTGCAAGTGCAAGAGAAATCATAGATAGAAATAAGTCGTGAACATGTATTTTAAATCATTCAATATAGCACCATTTTTAAGTAGGGTTTTTACTGGGGGTATAACGGTAAGAAGGCGTAAGGATTATTTAGAAAGTGACAAAAATATTTTTCATGGGTTTTCAGGCAAAACTCTAAGAAGGCGACATATGCCTGTATAGAAGGCGACAGGAGCAGAGCAGATCGCGACAGGGGGTTACACAGAAGGCGACAGAGCTGTCTTGCTCAGGCGGCCAGAACGCGACGGGTCCTGTCGCGTTGAGAACGCGACAAGAAGGGCGTCGCGACGGGCTTGAGAAGGCGACGTGTCGGGCAGTCGCTTTCTCAGGTCCGTGGCCTGGGTCTGACAGAGTTCTGCTCTGTCTTGGATTACGGTCCAGAAACTTGCCTTTTGACATAGGGTAGTTTAGAAAATCATAACTAATTGTATACATGATGAAAAATCATGAAATCAGGGGCAAATGAAACTAGACATGCGAGAGTACTTCCAGTAAATAGGAATTCGAGAGAGAGCATGGTTTGAACATGGTTTGAGGATGAACAAGAACTAGTAACATAGAACATGCTACAGGGAGTAATCGATTTAATTCGAGTAACATGCTCAACAGAATTTAGGGCTTTTAGGGGCAAAAGATGCTATCTTGCATCAGTATCTCCCATAAAAATATGGGGGCATGAGATAGAGTATGCTAGGAGATATGAATTAAGCATGAAGGTTCAGGGTCATAAGAGTTGCAGAACATGAAAAATCAAGAACTAAAGATATACTCGATGGAAAATTATGAAACTTGAGGGTTTCGTTCCTGATAGATGATACATCCTACAGAAAAAGTTTCATGTTTTATGCTTGTGAGAATGCCTACCTTTGACTCAATTTATCTTCTAGGGCTAGAACTTGAAGAACGGGGTTGAGAGCTTGAAAGCTTCTTCTTCCCACGAAATCTCCTCCTCCTTGGCCTCTCCTCCTGGTCCAGGAATCCTTTGGCACGAGCTTGGGTCGGCATGAGGGTTTTAGGAGAGTATTAAGCTTCTCCTCTTTCTATTTCCTAATAGGACTCTAACTCCTATTAAATTCCGAATTTCCTCTTTCCTAACCTCCTTCCAAGCTTTCCAATCCCTATTTAGACTTGGAAGAGATCAAATTCGTGCTAATCCATATGAGGTAGGTTTAGGAATCCAACTCCTACTCAAACTTCCTATTTAATGCATTAATACCTCTTTTCTTTAGGTAATAATTTAGTTACGAATTTAGGGTATTTTCCTATTATTCTCTTTTATAAATTCTTATTTTTGACCCAATAATTCTAGAAGATCCATTAAGCAAAGCCCATTACACTTTTCCATCTAATGGGTTTTATTAATGCTCTGTTAAATATCCATTTAGCTAGGTTTAAATTCTTTATTTAAATTTTATTTTTCGTAAAAATCAAGTTGCTACAGGTTGTACCCTAACACCTGTTACACCCATTAGGGATCAATATGGTCAAACGGCTATTAGCAAATCACTCTCGTCTTGAATCCGCCGGACCCTGGACCTGTGCTAACATGGCCAGTGGTAAGGTCGTGGTCCACCTGACTGCCAACACCATGTGCACGTGTTGTGCAACGGTTACTATCGCTCGTTACTCGACGAGTGTTTGGCATTACACTCAAGTGCTATCTATCGTGACATCTAAATGACAATCAAAAGTGATATGTTCTCTCGGTCCATTGGCAACAAAGTGCTATCTATCTTGACTATCTAAATGACAATCAAAAGGCTATGTTCTCTCATTGTCCATTGACAACAAAGTGCTATGTTAGACTTGTTGTGCTATGCTATACTCGTTGTGCTATCTGTATTATGGCCATCTTGCTATACTTGACATTGTGCTATCTTGCCATTATTGTGCTATTCCCGACACTTGTGCTATTCTTGGAAAGTCTCTATTTGGAAAGTCTTACTATTTCGCTCATGTACTGTCTGCTATATTTTGACTTGACACTCTCTTCCGTTCTATCATTAGTTACTCTGCCTTTAATGCATTAATTACTTGAAGCCTGCTTGAGCCTGAGATTTAAGTCCTACTGGGCGATGTTCGCTCACCTGCGTTATTTGCGTTGTGTTCTCAGGTGAGACCGTGGATGAACCATACACTCAGAGGACGGGAACGACCTGGAGTGATGTCATGAGTACCCTAGTGTCCTATTGCTATGTTTAGCATTGTAGTAGTTAGGTTTGAAGTTTAGTCTTTGCTTTATTCCAATGTAATCGGGCCCATAGATTGGCTCTGATATTAGTGGTTGTAACTAGACATCGAAAAGTTATTAATAAATGAATTCACTTTATATTATTCACTATGCAATCGTTTGACGTCTAGTACGCGCTCTACCTTTTCTTGCAACTGCCTCGCGTTCCGATATTCCGCGTCAGGGCGTGACACCGCTGGTCCTCTTCCTTTCTGAGTAGGAAGAAAACTCACTATTGTTACAGGTCAAGAAGCCACCCTCTTGGAACAAACCCTAGTGCGGTTCTGCTAGACTTAAAACCCTCAGCTAGGTTCTGCTGACACCAACCCCAACTAGGTTCTTCCCTTAAACCAAAGGAAGTGCTAAGAACAGTCCCTTAGCTGGACAGAAACTGCCAACAACCCCACTGACCTTCTCTTCACACAGGAAGAGGAACACTGTATGCAGTCCTACAACTGGATAGAAATCTTTCTTATAAAAGAAGAACATACTAAGAGTTGTACAAGATGAACAAAAGGAACTCTGGCTCTCAGCCGAAAGACTCTCCCCCATATTTACAATGATGCATAGAGAGAGTGAAGAGATGAAAGAAGCTTGAATACTTGAAATCTTTTGATGGCTGATTGCACCACTTCTTCTTGGGCTCGAGCTCTTTCTCTCTTTCTTTGAGTGTGTATGGCATTGAGGCTTCTCACTGGATGTACACTCTTTTAGGAATTTTCAGAAAGGCTCATGTCTGTTTTTCAGCCTAGCTTCAACCTCATATAGAGCAGCTTTGAACAGATCTGTTGAAGAGATCTATTGGAACTCTTCTAGCCATTGCTCATCTTCTTCTTCATTACTCTTCTGCTTCTTCTGACAGACACTTGGTGTAGAGGGAAGTCTTATCTGTCGGTATATAAGATAGGTCAGACTAAAAAGGTTTTCTGACAGAGCCCATACCTTGCCTTATTTGTGACGGACTACATCGTTCAAACTCGTTAACCTGATAACGAGCCTGACACGACTTGCCTCCGCGAACGAGCCAAAGCTTCGCAAGGGATATCATCACACATGTCCATAGAAATAAAAAGGAAAACAACTGAATAGAAGTAAACTTTCCATTCCACAAATATTTACATGAGATTTACATAGCCATTTCCTCAACTAAAACCATAAACCAGTACAACAGAACCTGGGGCATACCCCGAGGTGTACAAAGAGAGAGAATTACACTGCTGGTGGTGGCGCAGACCCTGCTCTGCTACGGTGTGGCCAGGAACTAGAAGACGGATGGGAAGCCTCCGCTCTCCCTCACCTGAAAGGAGTAGGGGGGTGAGCCTCGCTAGTCACTGGCTCAGTAGGGAAACTCTCCCAAAAGAAACCGAGCAAACCATAACTCAAGTAACTAAGCAGGAAGCTACGCTATAGCAATTTATAGAGTTATCTAAGCAGGATATTAAAGCTGTAACTTACTTACCGCTTGCTGACCTCGATCGCAGTTTAAATAAAATAAACGGAAAACCCAAACAGGTGTACGAGCTAAAGTAGGTAAATGCCAAAACTCAGTCGCGTAGCCTGGCTCGCGACACCAGCAACCACCCGGACAAACACACATGTCTACTCTCAGTCTCGTAGCCACGGACGAAAGGTCCAGCTGCCGCTCCACTAAAGCAAACAAGAACTGTGGAGACCAACCAAACCACCACACCTGCAGGTCACACACCCTGCAGGCCCATGCCTGACACCTTTAGGGACTTTGGCCCAAGCTCCCTAAAGTGAGGCACTGGAAACAAGACTAGCTGGGGTCAATACATCTACTGGTGTCCGTCCCCCAACTACGAGCGCGCTAAAAGCGACTAAACAACAAACTCTCACAAGTTGCTGTCCATGCTGTCTTTCCCTCAGTCGGATGACAACTCTCCTCCAGAGCGAGGGTGTCCAGGAAGACGACAAGACCGTGATGGTACTACTATACCAGGACAAACCCGAGCACACCCACGTGCCTGGCTCACCTCGGAACCTGGGGCTCCAACTGAAGAGGTAACCACGGAAGGCGTAACACTACCTGCCATGCACACGAAAACTCGTGCATGCTACGCAAACCACGTGAACACACACGGGTCACTGAAGCCAGTCACACACTCACAACCATGTGAGCCTGCAGCTCACCATTTGAACCACACTCCCAAGGAGCACAACAAGTGCCAAAGCATCGCTAACCATTTCCACGGTCATCGGATAGCCATATCGTGCATCGGTTAACCATAAACGACACGTACCATAACAAACACATACAAATGCAACCCCTCAGCTGTGATCGTGATAGGGGCCTCGGCCGCGATCAGGTCGCGACACCCCGACATGTCGCGATCGCAAACGTGAACGCGGCGTATCGTCCTGTCGCGATCTAATCATGGCAGAGGAGATCGTCGCCTTTGTAGGCGAAAAACCCTAACCGGGTCCCCTTCACTAGAAAACCCCAAAAACCCTACCAAACATGGTTTCCAGTCCATTTTTCATGCTCTTGTGATGTCCTAGCATGCTTTCTATGATTCTTAAAGTTGTAAACACATTACACACCACGCACCGATGAAATCCACGGTGAAAAGGGGTAGAATCTCCTACTTTGATGAAGAACACAAAAAACAAGCGATTAACCGGCGTTTCTCCCACTCCACACGCGATCTCGCGGCGAGAACACGTCTAACCGAGGCTCACGAGCTCGAATCGCCCAGAATCCCCGAGCAAAACCTCCCCTGGCCGAGCAGAGCTTGTGAAAGCTCTGTTCCGCCAGGGTTTCTTAAAAACTCAGCTCGGTTGGGAACGCGACGTATCGCTACGTCGCGACCAGGTCGCAATGCGGCTGCCCGTTGCGATCCGCTTGTCGACGTCAGCACACCTGTCGCGCGCGCGACACGCGGCGCACATGCAGACAACGAGCCAAACCAGCGGCAACCAGAATGCGACGTCCCCAGGTGTCACTATAAGAATGCGACGCACCCCTCTATCGCGTTCAAAGATAGAGAATAAACAAGCAATTCGGGCCAACCAGTCGGCCCACAATGTACCGAAAACCTATGTAAGCATCTACTACACACAACATGGGCCACACACTGGCAACCACATGAGATATAAGACGATCTGAACAGTCGATATGCTACATTACTATCACCTAAAAGAAATTTCATCCTCGAATTTAAAGCGGAACCCGATATCAAAAATTTTCCTTTAAAATTAATAGGGTACTATCACCTAAAAGAATTAAAAGCTTACTCAACAAGTATGGATACGTCTTCATCATTTCCTCTGCTAGTTCCCAAGTGTCTTCACTGCCCTGTCTATTTTCCCATCTGACTTTCACCAAATCAATATTCTTATTCTGAGCTTTTAGGTTCTGTGGCCTGTGATCTGTATTGGATATTCTGGCATAGTCATGTCTGGCTTTAATTCACTCCTCTGGTAACTAACTACTTGGGACAGATCTTTAATGTACTTTCTGAGCATGGAAACATGGAACACATCATGGACATTTGCAAAGTCTGCTGGCAGATTTAACCTGTAAGCTGTCTCGCCTAATCTTTCTATTATCTGAAATGGACCCACATATCTGGGGCTCAACTTGCTTCGCTTGCTGAATCTAAATACACCTTTAGTAGGAGAAACCTTCAAAAATACATAATCCCCTACTTCAAACTGCAATGATCTACGTCTGTTGTCAGCATAACTCTTCTGTCGACTCTGTGCTATCTACAACTTTTCTTTAAAAACTTAACTATTTTCTGCACACTGCCTGATTAACTCTGGACCTTGCCTCTCTCCTACCTCATGCCAATTCAGTGGTGTCCTGCCTGGTCTTCCATATAGTGCCTCATAGGGTGCCATTCCGATACTTGCTTAATAAGTGTTATTATATGTAAATTCAACCATACTCAAATGACATTCCCATATTCCTCCCTAAACCAAGCAACAAGCTCTCAACATGTCTTCTATTGTCTGGATGGTCCTTTCTGTCTGTCCATCTGTCTGCGGATGATATGCTGAACTATATCTTAACTCAGTGCCAATGATCCTCTGCAAACTTCTCCAAAAGCCTGAGGTGAATCTTGGATCTCGATCTGAGATAATAGTAACTGGAATTCCATGCAATGGTATTATTCTTTCTACATATAATTGGCTAGCCTGTCCACTGACCATGACATATTAACCGGTAACAGTCTGCAAACTTTAGTCAGTCTGTCAACAAAAACCCAAATGCCATTGTGACCGCCGAGCTGGGTAAACCCACTATAAAATCCATAGCTATATCATCCCATTTCTATTGTGGTATGGGCAAAGGTTGCAAATAAACCTCCTGGTCACTGATGTTTTGCTTTTACTTGCGACAGATGACACATCTTGCTATGAATTCTGAAATTTCTCTTTTCATGTTGGACCACAGAAAAGACCCTTCATACCCTGATACATCTTAGTACTGCCTAGATGAATAGTGTATCTTGACCTGTGGGCTTCCTCTAGCACTTTCTGTCTGATTTCTGCATCAGCTGGAACATACACTCGGCCTTTCAATCTGACTACATTATCATGGCCCAAAGTTACCTCCTCCATTCTTAAAATATTTTCCAAGTTTCATTTTCTTCTGAGCTTCAACTATCCACCTATAAAGAGAAGGTTCAACTGTACTGTTCGCCAATATGCTCTGCTTTACTGTTTGGCACATACAAAGAATTATTTGCTATCTCTTCATATAGTTTCCATTCTCTGATCATAAGTTTATTCATAATAGCTTTTCTACTCAATGCATCTGCCACAACATTTTCTTTACCCGGATGGTATCCCAAACAGAAGTCATAATCTTTCAAATACTTCATCCATCTGTGTTGCCTTAAATTCAAATCCTTCTGTGAGAATATATACTTCAAGCTCTTATGATCCGTAAATATTTCAAATCTTTCTCCATATAAGTAATGCCGCCAAATTTTCAAAGCAAATACTACTGCTGCTAACTCCAAATCATGAGTCGGATAATTCTCTTCATGTTTCTTCAACTGCCTGGAAGCATAAGCAACCACTTTTCCACGCTACATCAATACTGCCCCTAATCCTCTTCTGGACGCATCTGTATATAACATAAAACCACCACTACCTGAAGGAATTTCTAATATCGGTGGGGTAGTAAGCCTCTTTTTCAATTCAGCAAAGCTGCGCCTGCACTCGGGAGACCACACAAAAGGAACTCCCTTCCTGGCCAACTTGGCCATTGGGCTACTATTTTAGAGAAATCTTGAATAAATCTTCTATAATAACCTACAAGTCCCAAAAAGTTTCTAATCTCTGACATTGTTCTTGGTTCTTCCATTTCAACACTGCTTCCACTTTCGCTGGATCCACTGCAACTCCTTCACCAGATATCACATGTCCCAAAAACTGTATCTCTTTTAGCCAGAATTCGCACTTACTGAACTTAGCTTACAACTGGTGCTCTCTCAATGTTTGCAATGTGATTCTTAAGTGGGCTACATGCTCCTCTTTTGATGCTGAATATATTAAGATCATCAATAAAAACTACTATAAGCCAATCCAGATATGGATGAAATATTCTATTCATTAAGTTCATAAAAGCTGTTGGCGCATTTGTCAACCCAAATGGCATTACTACAAATTCATAATGTCCATACTGGTACTGAAATCTGACTTTTCAATGTCTTCCTCAATTCTCAACTGATGATATCCTGATCTCAAATCAATCTTGGAGAACACTTTTGCTGACTGAAGCTGGTCAAACAAATCATCTATTCTTGAAGCGGATACTTATTTTTGATGGTAACCTTATTCAACTGTCGGTAATCTATATGCAGAGACCTGATTCTAACTAATGAGTTGAACCATTATTTCTTGTTATCTTAGTGAGCCCCTAGTTGGTCACTCACATTGAGCCCATCGTTAGCCTTGTTTTGAGCCCATTAACAACTCAAATTGCCTTGAAATCTCACACATTATCACTTTGAGAGTCCTTAGGCCTAAATAACCATTATCCTTCACATGATGGCTGATAATTTGTAGATAATTGATTCCTTGACACGTCGTATCGTAGCGCCGCATCTCAGTGTCGCGTCGCTACGGGCCACTGCGATAGCCCATGCATTTCATGCACGTGGGCATACTGTCACGACGCACCGCCCCGTCGCGTCTCCATGTCGCGGCCCTACGATGCGCCGTGACAGCAGCTGTGCATGTTGGCCTCCGCAACCAACTCCTATTTATCCTCCCAGGGTTTATCTTTATCCCCAGGAAATATCTCAACCCCTTGGGCGGGATTTGGGCCCTAGGGACTTGGGGATCCAAGGACTCTCCCATGCGATTTTGACTAACATTTATCTCCCATTTACTTATTATCCATTTTAATGAGATATTCTCACTCAAAGGCTTATAAAAGCAAGGGCCCCTCTTCATGGACGGGAGAGCTCCGATTTTCACCCCGAAGGGCTGCCGAATTCTCCACTGAGTTATACTTAGCCTCGTAGCCCTCCCATTTCCACTCCTTCCCTCACATTCCACTCCACAAAAGCTTGCTCATTTCATCATCCATGGAGCGTGGAGCGTAAGGACGGCGACTCCAACCCTTTCAGAAGCATTGCACGACATTGGGACTGCATCCACGCCAGGGAGTCGCCCTCATGGGGCTCATTCTCCTCTCCTTCCCATTCCCCTATTTCCTCATGCATTTTATGTTATTTCTAGATAGGTTGCATACCACTTTCCCTCCCACGTTTCCACACCACCGAGGGGTTTAAAAATCCACCCCAAGTTCGTTCCACCAAGCTCTTCCCTTCTTTTCATTTTGAATGGATACTACTCTTAACTCATTCTAATAGGGCTTTTGCTGTTTTCTTCTTGTTTTTGGCAGGCACCTAAACTTGTTTCCACGAGGAGCTCTTGTTCTCCGGCCGGCTGAAGGATAGGAAGAAGGTCCAACCATCAATCTTTCACACAATAGAGAACGTGACGGCGGAGGACGACGCGACAAGGAGACGCGTCCGGATAGAGCGACGCGTTACCAGCACCATCGCGACAGGTAAGACTGCCGCGATACCAGGTCCGCCTCCATTCTCTCTCCCTTTCTAGAATAGTTAGCCCTCACGTTTTCTATCATTAGGCAACTTTCTAATTGGCGATCACATCCTATTTTCCATGCCATTAGATTTAATACGTGTTTGCGTGTTGAGGGGGGGCACAATCCCCGTGATTACACCTTTTGGCGATCACGGTGGGACCTTCAGTGCTACCCTCGTGGATCGAGTTTGTATGCTTGCCATGTTTCCTTCCTGTTTGTCTTTTTAGGGCCCTGTTAGTCTTTTGTTCCATTGTTTCCTGCGTTTTTTGTCCCTTGGTTCATGTTGAGGCGTATCGCGGTGACACGATGGGATCGCGTCGCCCGAAAAGGACACGATAGCAGGTCATTACTTTCTCCTCGTATCTACCTTATCCTGCTTCTGTGTATTTATGTATGCCTATTCCATGCTTCTCTTCCATGTATGTTCGTGTTTTTGGATGCTACAATCCTGCTAGGGTTCAGATTTTTCCTTTTATTTTCATTGTAAGTTTTCAGAAACGGTCGCGGCGTAGCGCAAGGACACGACAAGGTCGCATCGTGGGGGAGCGTCGCGTCAACAGGTACGCTCTGTTTGTTAATGCTTCCATCCATGAATCGGTTTCTGGGTGCTTCCTAATCCATGATGTATTAATTTAGTGATTTTGTGCGTTTATCAATTGTTAGGGTAGTTTGTTTGAGTTTGCGTTTGTGACTTACTTGGTTCTCGGGCTTCTATTATTATCGCGACAGGCCGCCCCATCGCGATAGGGTTGCGGTGTACACTGCCGCCGTGACTCTGCTCGAGAGCTTGTTTGTCACCCTGCTTGGTCAGCATTTGTTACTCTTGCATACATTTTGGGCATTTAGGCCCTTGCATACACTATTCATCCTATTGTTTAGGTTCCCCCTTGGTTGAGTGAGCCCTCTCACCTATGAGCACTCGTAGGCTGACTCGGGCCCACCTTCCAAGGACCTTCGTAAGTCCTCGTGACCGTACGCACGTTGCGGTTCACCGAGCCGGTTGTACCCGTTGCACCATTAGTCCGAGCCACCCCTCGCATGTGAGTGTGTACCACCCTTAGATACCCCGGAGAACTCGAGTCCATTCCTATTAGGGTCCACTTGGCTGAGTGATATCTCCTTAATCAATTCATTTAAAGGTCAAGTGCGAACTTTAAGAAATTTGCGCATTAATCATGACAAACTTGAGTGCTTCGGTTCATCCCTCCTCCTCTCAGTCTTCTTGCTGTGTTAGAGGCTAGGTGTTGTTAGTATCACCTCCCTTTTTTTTGGGGGTGCATGCGTCATTGTTTAGGGAGATCGAGTCAGTCCCCTCCAATTCTTGTATTCTATCATAATCCCTTGTTCGACATGGACAATTTTGGGTCCTTGCCGACGATGTCCTGCCCATCAGGCTCCTCGAGGAAGTGGCCCAACCCTCTACGGCCATACTCCCAGGGCATATCCAACCACCCTCGTCATCGGGAGTCAATCCCGTCCTCCTCCTCCTCCAGGGGGAGATGACCCCCATTCGCAATTCAGTCAGCTTCTCCCACATCTCACTCCGGACCAAGTCCGCGAATTTCTAGCCTACCAAGGGAAGCGACCTCTATCCCCCTCGGGTCAGAATTCAGTCTGACTGGCGGATTCCTCCCCCATGTTGCCTTAGTACCCCACCTTCCTTCCTCAGGGGCAGATCCTACACCCCTCCATCCTCGGGCCATCCATTTCTCGGAACCGAGCTACCTTCCAGCATGAGAGGTCTGGCCTCGATCCCCTCCAAACTCAACATATTATATAGCTGAACCTGCTCCCCTCCCCCGTGAGAGGTCCCGTTCTTTTGAGCAGCCTCGCTCCATTGTCTCTACTCACCATGTCCAGACTCCTCTGAGTTTTTTGCGGAGTGGGCAAGTATGAAAAAGGAGCTTCACGGCCTCAGGAGGCAAATCGACCCGCGGAAGGTAGCCGACATTTCTCTCCCGTCATTCCATTCCAATACCCCGGGTACCACCCCAGTCGGAGCTCCCTGTTTATCGGGGTACTCTGGGGTAGGGGACCCTTATGTTCATTTGAAGGATTTTGTTTATGAGTCAGCACCGCACAAGTATGACCGCCACCTCATGGCATACTTGTTCAGAAAATCCTTAGATGGTTCGGCCTTGGAATGGTTTTATTCCTTACCACCGAAGAAGCCCAGGATTTCCAAATTGTCCAAGAGAGGTTTTTACAGCAGTTCCAAGATCGGGTTGGACCCGAATACTCCTTTGTGGATCTGGTAGCTAAAAAGATGAAGCCTGAGGAGGATTTCTCAAACCTATGCCGACCGGGGTGCGCTCATTGGCTACCAAGGTCCGTTGCCCATGCCGGAGGAAGAGAAAGTCAAGCTATTAATCTCCAATGCTACCCCAACTTACCGAGCCATCTTAGACATGAATGACATTACTACTATGCACCAACTATATAGCCGAGCCTGTTTCATTCAAACCCAACTTATGGACTCGTCTATACACTCTATGTTTGAGACCCCTAAATCCCGTTACACCAAGAAGCCTCAAGGCCCAGTCACCGAAGGGATCCAAACCAATGAGCAAGTAGGTGCAGTAAGCAACCCCAAGGCCCGGTAGGTAGGTCTCCTTTCACTTAGCAACCTCAGCAGCCGTGGAATAACAACAGGCAACAACCTCCTCAAGGTCAGAACCCTCCACAAGACCAGTGCCAGTACTCTCAGGTTCCTCCACCTCAGAATGGCTATGCCCCAGAAAGCCCAACGGACCCAAGAGAGCCCAATATCCTCCTCTGCCCGAGTCTTTGGCCGATTTATTTGCAGCCCTCATGTCCTTGAATGCCTTAGACTCCCTCCTGAGAAGGCAAATTGGAATATGACGGCGGACCAAACGAAAAGTATTGTGTTTACCATCGCCATCCGGGCCACAATATGTCGAATTGCTTCCAATTCTGGGACATTATATATGATCTTCATGAGGAGAATTAGATTGACTGGGTAGAAATGAAGAGGCTAATCTAGACATTGAGGGACAAACAGGGTCAGAGGCAACAATAGCAACAGCAAAGGCGACAGTAGCCACAACAACAACAACAACAACAACAACAACAACAACAACAACAGTTCCAACCTACCAACAACAGTACAATCAACAACAACAACAACAGTTAGCCGCAGCAGCTGGCAAATGAACCTTGTCATAATCTGCAACCCCATGCCTCAACACCTCCTGCTCCAAACCCCCGGCCTGCTCCACCACCTCCTCCACCCGCGCATGTTAACCAGTCATCCACCACCCACCACTAGAAGCTCAATGGGCCTTCGACGATGAAAAACGAGTGGGCCAGCTTTTGGTTATTTCCATATCACACCCCCTGCCACCACGCCTACATCCACTGGGCCTCCCTTCTTCGCACCCACTATTGCCGCCATCACCTCGCCATCTTACAACTCCCCCGTCATATCACCCATATCCCTTCACCAGCAACATCCCTCTATCCCCTACGCCAACACCATTACTAGCAAACCCTCCATCCTTGACACCTCACCTTATCCACTCCACCATAACCTCGCCTTGCGGAGTGGGCGAATGTTCCATCGGATGTACCCAAATGCATCCGTATCTATGCCAGGGCAACCGGCACAACAATCCAGCACCCAACAACAGCAGGACATGGAAGAGATAGATCCGGTCCCGGGGACCAATATGACATCCTGAAACATTTGGATCAAAACTCTGCCAAGATCTCCATCCTAGCTAATCAAAAGGTCACAAACTCATCAAGATGCCCTAACGGCCTTCTACAAAGGGTCATGGTCAGTGAAGACATTAACCCTGACAATCTGCCTTCTGTGCTTTCTATTGTGAATAGGGGACCCACAATTACTTTCTCTGATGGTGAGTTAGCTGCCCTGAAGCTAGGAAAATGCCCTTGTGTGTGACACTCACAATAAAAAGTGGCCATTGACGCAGCATTAGTGGATACAGGAGCTTCCATCAATGTATGTCCACTGAGCACCTTAAGAGCCTGCAACATCTCAGAGCGTCAATTGCAGCCTACCCCCACCACCATAGCTGCCTATGACAATTCCCGGCGGGCTTGCCATGGGGTTATCGCTTTACAAGTAGAGTTGGGGCCACTTGTCATGACAGTTGAGTTTTATATGCTGAATATTGATCACACTTACAAGGCCATCTTAGGGCGCCGTGGATTGAGTCATTAGGGGCAGCGTGCCTTCCACGGCACATCAGTGTTGGAATTCCCCTTCAAGGGCGGATAGTCAAAGTTAAAAGCGTAGCAACGACCCACACAGTGGAAGCTGTTGACAAAGTATTGCCATCAGTCTGGCCATCCAATAAGCCCATCATTTCAGTGCTCGATATCAATTATCTCTGGGCTTATACTTTTTTTCTAAATGCCCAATCGGGTCTCCATCTGTGGTAGCCATCCAGAAGGATGTGTCCACAAATGCAAAGGTTGGAAAATCATGTTCAGGCTCGGCTATCAAACAGGAAAAGGTTTGGGTGCTCATCTCCAAGGGAGAACCAAAACAGTGGCTAGCACAAAGAAATTTACAAAACATGGTCTAGGATACTCAGAATGGGCCGCATTCTCATCTCTTCACAGTCAGACCATGGCCCACATATTCAAGATCGGATGGAGCAGGATTTCTCTCTCTAACTCAAGGCTCCATGACCGTGCTAGAATATGAGGCAAGGTTTGCAGAACTATCTAAGTATGCACCTCATGTCGTGACAGATGAGCGCAGGAAAGCAAAGAAGTTCGTGATGGGCCTCAAGCCATCACTGAGGACGAGGCTAGTGGCGTTCGATCATCGCACCTTGGACGAGGCACTTAGTGCTGCTTGCAGATAGGAGGGTGAGGTGGAGCAATACCTTGAAGAGAAGAAGGCTTCGCAGAAGAGGCTGCAGCTGCGTTCCAGCGGCAGGACAAGAAGAAAGCGTGTACCAGACACAGCAGCGATCATAGCAGTCGGCAGTACTCAGGTACCCTCTGTACGTTCCCCTGGTGTGAAGAAAGAGTGTTCGCATTGCGGGAAGACACATGGTGGTTCCGAATGTGGATGATTGCGGGAAAGTGCTTGAACTGCGGAAGCAGCGACCACAAGATCAATGATTGCCCAAGACTTCAGCAGGGAGCTCAGCGTGGAGCGCCAGCCCCAGCAGCAGTAGCGACAGCAGCGCCAGCTACAGGAAGACCAAGAAGGCCTCGAGCCCCAGCTCGAATGTTTGATTTAGCGCGCGAGGACGCCGAGCGGCGGAGCATGTCACCGAAGGTACGGTTTTACTTCTAGGTGTGCACGCTTGGGTTTTGTTTGATATGGGTGCCACTCACTTGTTCATTTCCGAGCGGTTCGCTAGGCAGTTAGCCCTAGAGTCAGGCGTAGAGTCTGAGGATTTAGAGGTCCCTTTGTCTGTGCACACCCCTGCGGGTATAGTATCGACTAGGAAGTGCATTCCGTCGTTACCTGTGTGCATTGAGGATAGAGTCCTAGATGGGTGTTTCTTCTTGCTAAAGATGAAGGACTATGATGCTATTCTTGGTCTGGATTGGCTAGAGGAGCACTATGCGTTAGTAGATTGTCGTGGGAAGAGGATTGTTTTCCTCCGCATTCCTGGTGAGGACGAGTTCTCTCATCCCTTGCCAAGGACCTTGGCGGGAAAGTTAGTCATGTCTGCCATGAAGGCGATGCGCATGGTAAACAAGGGTTGTGACGCTTTTCTTGCCAGCGTGGTATTAGTACCTAAGGCTGATGAGTCACCTACTCTTGCAGAGATTGATGTAGTGCATGATTTTCCAGACGTTTTTCCCGATGATTTGTCTGGTTTGCCACCGGATAGAGAGATAGAGTTTACCATAGAGTTGCTTCCGGGCACCGCTCCTATCTCAAAGGCTCCATATCAGATGGCACCTGCGGAGTTAGCTGAGTTGAGGAGGCAGTTGCAAGAGTTGCTAGATAAGAGATTTATTCGCCCTAGTGTTTCCCCTTGGGGCGCACCTGTATTATTCGTCAAGAAGAAGACGGGTCACTTAGGTTATGCATTGACTACAGAAAGCTGAACCAAGTGACTGTGAAGAACAGGTATCCCTTACCTCATATTGATGATTTGTTTGACCAGTTGCAAGATGCATCAGTCTTTTCTAAGATTGATTTGCGATCTGGTTATCATCAGTTGAGGATTCGGAGTGAGGATGTGTCCAAGACAACATTCAGATCCCATTATGGACATTATGAGTTTTGGTTCTTCCTTTCGGATTGACCAACCCCTGCAACGTTCATGGATCTCATGAACAGGGTGTTTAGGCTGTATCTAGATAGCTTTGTTGTGGTGTTTATTGATGATGTGCTGGTCTACTCTTCGGACGAGGCCACACACCGTCAGCATTTGAGGGTACTATTAGAGGTCCTCCGTGAGCACAAGTTGTATGCTAAGTTCAGCAAGTGCGATTTCTGGTTGCGCGAGGTTCATTTCCTCGGGCATGTTATCTCTGGTGCTGGTGTTGCAGTTGATCCAGCAAAGGTTCAGGTAGTTATAGATTGGGAGACTCCCAAGACCCCTTCGGAGATTCATAGTTTTCTGGGTTTAGCTGGTTACTATCGGCGATTCATTGAGGGATTTTCATCCATCGCCGCCCCATTGACTCAGCTCACCAGAAAGGGAGTGAAGTTTGTCTGGTCCGAGAAGTGTGAGAGTAGTTTTCAATTATTGAAGACTAAGCTCACGTCAGCTCCGATGTTAGTCTTGCTGAGCGGTGTAGAGGGTTTTGCTATCTACACGAATGCGTCTCGGATTGGTTTAGGCTATGTGCTAATACAACAAGGAAGGGTAGTGGCTTATGCTTCTCGCCAGTTGAAGGAGCATGAGAAGAACTATCCGACTCATGATTTGGAGCTCGCAGCAGTGGTTCATGCACTAAAGATCTGGAGGCACTATCTTTATGGTGTGAGATTTGAGGTGTTTACTGACCAAAGAGCTTCAAGTATCTTTTCTCCCAAAGGAATTAAACCTGAGGCAGGGAAGATGGATTGAGTTCTTGAAGGACTATGACTTCGACCTTCAGTATCATCCTGGAAAGGCGAATGTCGTAGCGGATGCTCTGAGTAGAAAGAGGCCATTTCTCCAGCAGGACTGGAAGATGTTGGAGATGCGTCTTGTGCGTTGACTGAGTTAGAGCCATCGCTATGTCGGGCTTTTGTAGCTCAGTTATCCCTTAGGTCCTCATTTTTGGATGAGGTGATCGAGCAACAGAAAGCGATAGCGACCATCCGAGCGATAGCGACCATCCGACCTTATGCAAAGGATGGAGATCTCAGTGTGGAAGTGGGAAGCTGTCACTATGGACTTTGTTTCAGGTTTGCCTCGATCTAGAAGGGGCAATGACTCGATTTGGTTATGTTGTACATAGATTCTCGAAGACTGCGCATTTCTTGCCTATGAAGAAAAGCAGTCGGTTGAGAGTTCAGCTAGATTGTATGTTAGTAGTGTGGTTAGATTGCATGGTGTGCCGAAGTCAATCATTTCGGATCGAGATCCGAGATTTACTTCAAGGTTGTGGAAGGGTCTTCAGCATGCGTTAGGTTCGGAGCTGAAGCTCAGTTCGGCGTTTCATCCCCAGACTGATGGACAGTCCGAGAGGACTATCCAGATGCTCGAGGATATGTTGGAGCGTGTGTACTGGATTGGAAGGATGATTGGGAGCATCATTTACCTCTAGTGGAGTTCGCATACAACAACCGCTTTCATGCGAGTATTGGTATGGCTCCATTTGAGGCGTTGTATGGTAGGCCTTGTAGATCTCCTTTATGTTGGGAGACCGGTGATAGGCAACTGATCGGTCCGGAGTTAGTTCAGGAGACTTCGGATAAGGTCCAGCTTATCAGAAGAGGCTTGTTGCGGCGCAGGATAGGCAGAAGAGCTACGCCGACAACAGAAGGAAGGATTTGGAGTTCGAGGTGGGTGAACATGACTTCTTGAAGATATCACCTACTCGTGGTGTCATCAGATTTGGCAGGCATAGTAACTTGAGCCCTATTCATTGGCCTATGAGATTCTCAGACGATTGGGCAGCGTGGCATATAAGCTAGCTTTACCCCCAGCTTTAGCTAGTGTTCATCCCGTTTTCCACGTTTCTATGCTCAGGAAGTATGTCCGAGATCCATCTCATGTGATCAGTCATAGCCAGTGGAGATTCAGCCAGATTTGTCGTATGTGGAGCAACCAGTAGCTATTCTTGACCGGAAGGTCAGCATCTCCGGAACAGGGTATTGTGTCGGTGAAAGTTCTATGGCGGAACTTTTCTCGAGAGGAGGCTACTTGGGAGCTTGAGGATGCGATGAAGAAGAGTATCCCCGTTTGTTTGAGTAGTTTTGTTTAAACTTCGAGGACGAAGTTTCTTTAAGGGGGAGAGGGTGTAAGGCCCTTGAATTTTGTTGTATTATTTTATTTGTGTAAATAATTCATGTTTGTGTATGCATAGATGTACATATCTACGATGTATTAACTAGTTATACTTATGTGTGCATGTGTATAATTAGTTGTAAATAATATATGAATTGCATGGTGGTAGTGTGTACATGATAATACATATGTATGGCATGTACATAGGTATAAGTTAAGCATGGTTTCTGCATGTTTTGAGTTCTGGCCGAAGGACCCAATTGGCGTTCACATGGATGGACGTCCATGCTGAGTCAGCGTCCACCTCGATGGATGCCAATACTTAAGCCAACGTCCATGGATGTGGACGTTAAGATCTCTGACCTGCATGCATTGCAGACCCCGAAACTCCGGGGCAAGCAAGCCCAGCCATTGGGGAGATGTCCCCAACGGTTAGCAGGCTTTCACATCACATCTCCGGGGTTTCCCAAACCCCTCTGCTTTAAACCACACCCCCTTCTGCATCAAGAACCTCTCTTGACCTCTTTCAAGAGATAGAGAAAACCCTAGCTCGGAGCTGCACAAAGACTGAACTTTGGAGGCTTCAACTCGGCGATTCAAGGCTTCATCCGGCGACCTACTGCATCAGGAGGGTAGCTGGAACATCGGGAAGACTTCCCCAACCGCGGTTTAGCTTCTACACCAACCTAGAACCCGGAGGAGAGCATTTGTGGAGGCTTCTTGGGACTGCCCAAGGAGAGCTTCACCACCATCTAATCCCTTTGGAGACTTGTTTAAAGGCAAGTAACCCTCACATTTCGTCCATGTAGATGACTAGTAGGGTTTTGTTATTTTTATAGATTTTAAATCGAGTCCTGGATTCCCCCATTCTTCTTGTATTTGGAGCTCGGTTCTGTATTTCTGCACAGACCTGAACTTGACAGCAAGATCCCTTGCCGTCAAGATCTTCATTAATGCCAACGATGTTGTCGTTAAGCTCCATTAACGGCCAGACTATGCCATTAAGTTCGTCAGGACAAACAGTGAGCTGTTCTCTCCTTCTATATGATAAATTTTTAGGGTTCTCGCATGAGGATATATGGTAACCGTACTATGATATGTATTATGAATGGTGGTATGTGTGGTGAGGTCCTTACAATTTCTGAAATTGGTATGAAGGGTGTCATTTATGAAAATGCATGTATGATAAAAAATCCTAGATCATGTTAGTTTCTGTTTGTACAACTCGTGAGGAATTTGGGTGCCCTAAATTTTATGAACCATGTGTGTAGGGGTCAGTCTGTGCCCTGCAATTTCTGAAATTTCTCCATGATCGTATGATTTACTGTAAATTTCTGTTATGAAAATAGAAAACATGCGTAGGGTTTGTGAAATTTCTAGTAAATTGTGTGTTGTGTAATAAATCGGGAAAATTCCTGTGATAAGGTATATGTTGGGTTCAGGGTTGAGGTCTTTTGAATCTGCTATTCATGTTGTGTTCGGTGTGGAATTGAATTATGGATAATATGAGGCTGAATGTTTCAATTTCTGAAAATATATGTTACTCTGAAAATCTGGAAATTTCATGTAAGATTATAACCTGAAATGAGTATGTGGTTAAATTTTCATGCTATTCTGATGACTGCAAAGTGTGTTAAAATTTTCATGTGAAAAATGTGATAAATGCATGTTATCATGAATATGACTTAATGATGTGTTTTTTCCAACCTGATTAATGCAAGTTAGTGAATGTTAATCCCTGTTATCATAGCATCATGCTAGGAAAATAGAGCCATGTGTGGATGAGAAAATGTAATGGTGTGTGTGCGCCAGTTGTAAAAATGTGTAAAATTGGTATGTGTAATGTGTAAGACTGTGCCAAGTGTGATACTGCTTCCATAGAGGGCAGTGGAACCGTACCATGGAAAAGTCCCCATGGGAAGGTTCAATGTGTTAAGATCCTAAGGGCATTAGGATGAAATCCTGGAGGTGGACAAGTACCACTGGTTAGGGTGGAGACTTGTTCTCCCGGTCTGCGCAGTCCAAGAGTCGTCACTATATTGCCTAAGTGACGTCTATGTGTATGTGATGTGTATGTGTCCTTCTTATGGTGGTTTGGACTATGTGTCACGGCACTAAAGTGTGAAATGTGAAAATGTGAATGTGAATGTGATCATGTGTAATTGTGTAGTGTGAATATGTGTAAATGTGCAATGTGTAAAAAGGAAACTATGTGAATGAGGAAATTGTGCAAACATGTGAAACTAATGTGTTAGATGATGAAATGGTGATTCATGATATGTTAATGTTAATCTTGCGTCATAACAGCAACCTAATTGTAGTTATGAAAGTGTTTTACATGTGTACAATGCGTAGAATCCATGCTAGTAGCATTTCTTGCTTATGTGTAAACGTTGCCATGTTTAAGCGCCACCATGATATAGTTAATTGAGATTGTATCTCTCATGTGATTGGTTGTGAGTTTCTAATTCATGTCAAAACAGCAAACTAAAAGTGTATAAAATGACAATGTGCATGTGCAAGAATGTGTAGAAATCATGATAGGAAGGTCTCCTTTCATGTATGTAAGCACACCATGTTTGGTAGCTCTCAAGTTTTGCTTAATTAGAGGTAAAACTTTATGTGATGGAATAAGTAGAAAGCATGTGATAGGACGTTTTATTTTGGAAAAATCTGAAATCATGAACCATGTGTTTAATTTGGTAGAATTACCATGATAGGTTGTCTCTTATTGATGTCAAGCATGCTATATGTTTTGTCTTGTGACTTGGGATGAAAACCTGCTATGATATATGCATGTAAGATATGTGTGGTGTTATTTTGCTGAGTCTTTTAGACTTATTACTTGCTTCGGCGTACAGGTTTAGTAGGTGATACACCTTTGGAGGAGACCGTGGAGAGCGACTCCGAGCGCGGGATAGCTTGGCGAGTTGTAGAGTGACTTTTGCTTCCATTGTATGTACAAGGCATTGTAATAGAACTATAAAGAATTTGTGGACAAACTATGTATTTGAGTTTAGTATTTCATTATGTGGACTTTAGCTCTTTAAAAATGTTAGTTGAATCATTTTAAATGTGGATGATGATGAAATTAAGACAGTGGTTCTTTTACTTCCGCTACTCTGGTCTATATTTGTGTATCTCAATCGTGTAAATGCCCCACTGTGATAACGTTCACTATACCGACGTGGGTTGGTATAACTGTACCGGTATAATGAGGGTCGTCACAGGCATACCTTGAAATTCAAAAGCTGTTCCATCAGGTCTACAAAACTTGACCCTCTTCTTTCTAAAATCTACCAGAGCACCATAGCCTCTAACCAATCCATACTCAGAATCAATCATACTCCTTCAAAGACAAAGCATACAACTTTGCCGACACTGATTCCCATGAATCATAATTGGAACCTCATCTAAATAGCAGGAAGTAAGCATAAAATCACCGGAAGGAACTTCAACAACCATTCACCCTGCCTTTCTTCTATGGATGAGCCAGACTATCCAAGAAATCTTTAGAAATAAATGAATGAGAAGCACTCGGATCAATTAATATTCTAGCTAAGAAATCAAAGATCGGTAATATACCTTCAATGAGATTTGATGCTTCTGCCTCCGCTCTGGTGATTGCCATCACCCGACCTCGACCTCCTCTCTGATAGGGGTTCCTCTACCTCTCTCTACTGACGGCTGATATGTCTGCTGCTGCTGCTGAGTCCCTCTGCCATAACCATATCCTCGAGACGGACAATCTCTGGCATAATGTCCTGGTTGACCACAAGCGTAACACTGACCTCCTGAAAAGTTGCGGGCTGACCTGTGGTACTCTGCTGGGACTCCTCTGGAACTTGTGGCCTATAGCCACGCCCCTGCTGGAAACCACCCTGCTGGAAACCCTGTTGCCTGCTCTGCCTCGTCCTCCTCCTTGGAAAATTTCTTGATCTGCTTACCCCACTTTGCTATCCCGAACGATGATGCTCCTGGGGGTGCCTTTCCTTTGCTGACCCTGCGACTGTTGGGGAAGCTGCCTGAACCTCCCACCTGAGACTGACTCTGCCTAGCCTGCAAAGTCCTCTCCAACATAGCTGCCCGCTGTGCCGCCTCCTCTACTGTCCTGCACATCAGTGGAGCTACTGCATCTTGCAACTCGGACCTCAATACCCTAATAAAATACTCCACACATTATTGCATGATTGGTCACCACATAAGCGGCATATCTCTCAATGCCATGAATCTCATCTGATACTCCAACACAGACAATCTCCTTGCTGCAAAGTTCTAAACTGCTCCCTCTTTGCTTGCTGGATCTATAGTGGAAAAAACATGTCATTGAAGACCGTTAGAAACTCTATCCAAGTAATCCCATCTTCTATCCTTCCTGCAAAAATAGTCTACAACTTGAGCCTCCACCATTCCTGAAATCCCCTCAACTGATAGATAGCAAGAATGACTCTGTCCTCCTGCGGACACCTCATAGTCACAAATACTCTCTCGATCTCATGTATCCAATGCTCTGCAGTATCTGGGTTAGGGCCACCTGAGTAGGTAGGGGTTTGTAACCTCAGAAACCTCTCCACAAGAGCTATGGACTCTCCTCTGCGGTAGCTAGCCTCGCTGATACTGCAGGGTGAACATGTACTTCAGGGGTACCTGAACTCCTACTGGGGTAAAACTGGCTATTGGTACTGCCATCCTCAACAACTGGTATCGCTGCTGTGTGGGTCCTGGCTGATCCATCCTCATACGGATCTCCGTAAGACTTTCCATATCCGCTCAATCATCCTCTGGGTAGGATCCTCCGGATCATCACCACCTCCTCCCCAATCTCTCTGATCTGCCATTTCTGGTCCTACACAACACATTTTCCAACCATACAACACAACACTATCAACACAAAAAAACCCAGGGTCAACTACCAGTAGTAGGTTTAAGTAGAGAATAGGCTATGTAAATTTCCTATTCCCTTACAGTTATACGGACTATGCTCTGATACCAACTGTGATGGACTACATCGTTCAAACTCGTTAACCTGATAACGAGCCTGACACGACTCCGCCTCCCGCGAACGAGCCGAAGCTTCGCAAGGGATATCATTCACACATGTCCGTAGAAATATAAAGGAAACAACTGAATAGAAGTAAACTTTTCATTCCACAACTATTTACATGAGATTTACATAGCCAGTCATCATCAACTAAACCATAAACCAGTACAACAGAACCTGGGGCATACCCCGAGGTGTACAAAGAGAGAGAATTACACGCTGGTGGTGGCGCAGACCCTGCTCCGCTACGGTGTGGCCCGAAACTAGAAGACAGATGGGAAGCCTCCTGCTCTCCCTCACCTGAAAGGAATAGGGGGGTGAGACTCGCTAGTCACTGGCTCAGTAGGGAAACTCCGCCAAAAGAAACCGAGTAACCACAACTCAAGTAACTAAGCAGAAGCTACGCTATAGCAATTTATAGAGTTATCTAAGCAAGATATTAAAGCTGTAACTTACTTACCGCTTGCTGACCTCGATCGCAGTTTAAATAATAAACGAAAATCCAAACACGTGTACGAGCTAAAGTAGGTCAACGTCAACTCAGGTCGCGTAGCTTTGCTCCCGACACCAGAAACAACCCAGACAAACACCAGGTCTACCTCTCAGTCTTGCAGCCACGGACAAAAGGTCCAGTTGCCACTCACTAAACCAAACAAGAACTGTGGAGACCAACCAAACCACCACACCTACAGGTCACCACCCCGCAAGCCTATGCCTGACACCATTAAGGACTCTGGCCCAAGCTCCCTAAAGTGAGGCACTGGAAACAAACTACTAGCCGGGTCCAGTACGTCTACTGGTGTCCGTCCCCCCAACTACGAGCGCGCTACAAGTGACTAATCAACAACTCTCACAAGTCGCTGTCCATGCCATCTTTCCCTCAGTCGGACGACAACTCTCCTCGGAGCGAGGTGTCCAGGAAGACGACAAGACCCTGACGGTACCACTGTACTAGGACAAACCCCAAGCACACCCACGTGCCTGGCTCAACTCAGAACCTTGGGCTCCCAACTGAAGAGGTAACCATGGAAGGCGTAACACTACCTGCCACGCACAACGAAACTCGTGCACGCTACGCAAACCACGTGAACACACACGGGTCACTGAAACCAGTCACACATTCACAACCACGTGAGCCTGCAGCTCACCATGTGGACCGCACTCCCAAGGAGCACAACAAGTGCCAAAGCACTGCTAACCATTTCCACGCTCATCGGATAGCCATACCGTGCATCGGTTAACCATAAACGGCACGTACCATAACAAACACATACAAATGCGACCCCTCAGCTGTGATCGCGACAGGGGCCTGGGCCGCGATCAGGTCGCGACACCCCGACAGGTCGCGATCGCAAACGTAAGCGCGACGTATCGTCCTGTTGCGATCTGATCATGACAGGGGAGATCATCGCCTTCGCAGGTGAAAACCCTAACCGGGTCCCCTTCGCCAAAAACCCCAAAAACCCTGCCAAACATGTTTCCAGTTCATTTTTCATGCTCTCTGTGATGTCCTAGCATGCTTTCTATGATTCTTAAAGTTGTAAACACATCACACACCACACACCACAAAATCCACGGTGAAAAGGGGCAGAATCTCCCTACTTTGATGAAGAACACAAAAATGGGCGACAACCTGGCATTTCTCCCGCTCCACACGCGATCCTCGCTGCAAGAACACGTCCAACCGAGGCCCACGATCTCGAATCGCCCATAATCCCATGAGTAAAACCTCCCCTGGCCGAGTAGAGCTTGTGAAAGCTCTGTTCTGCTAGGGTTTCTTAAAAATGCAGCTCGGTTGGGAACGCAACGTATCGCTACGTCGTGACCAGGTCGCGATGTGGCTGCCCGTCTCGATCCGCCTGTCGACGTAAGCACGCCCGCCCCGCGCGCAACATGCGGCGCACATGCAGACGACGAGACAAACCAGCGGCAACCAGATCGCGACGTCCTCAGGTGTCGCGATAAGAACGCGACGCACCCCTCTTGTAGCTTTAAAGACATAATAAACAAGCATTCGGCCAACCAGCCGCCCACAACGAATGCACCGAAAACCTATGTAAGCATCTGCTACACACAACATAGGCACCCACTGGCCACCACAACTGATATAAGACGATCCGAACAGTCGATATGCTACATTATTTCCTTGTTTTATGCTGACAACATCTAACCTACCTTGAAGGATAGACAGCAAAAGATCTTCACTCCGACAAGAAATAATAAGATAATATGTGAAGTACATTTGAACTTTCAGTTGCTACCACAACATTTTGAAACTTTTGAAATATAGAGCCAATCGATGTTTTAGTATAATAGTAATCGATGTTTCAGATGCAATCAATGTTTCTATAGGTAATCGATGTTTGAGTGTAATCCATGTATGAATGTAACCGATGTTGAAAGGAAGTCGATGTGAACATAATCCATTTAAAGTGTAATCGATGTTTAGTCTAATCGATGTTGGAGTGAAATCGATGTTGGATTGAAGTCGATTTGATTGAGTCGATGTTTGAATAGAGTTTGCTTTTAACAAGAATAATTAGACCATATTGAGTATGTTGTTTTAAATCATGTGAAATTTCAATGTTTAACAGCATGATAGGACTTTGTTATGATCTAATTATCACTGTGAAATAGTTATCCTTATGTTCTATAAACTGAAGCATATGTTATTTAAAGTGCTATGAAAGGGATTAAAGAGTACATATAAGTGAGTAAAACATGTGATAAAGTGTTAATGTCTAATTTGTGCCGATATTGACACTGCTACCATAGAGGGCTATGGGCCGTACTGTAGTAAAGTCCCTATGGGAAGGCTCAATGTGTATGTGATATCCTATGGCCATTAGGATGAAATCCT